>JAUJYP020000993.1:0-48087 GCA_030674075.2 Linum usitatissimum | reverse complement strand
TAAAGTTAGATAATATTTCTTCACATGATAAAACAATATCGAGTTAATATGATTTTAAAATTCATAATCCAATTATTTCAAGGGGTCATTATGATGAAACTTAGCTTTTAAGTTATTTCCAACATGCATGTTAAATACTAATCGATTTTTTAAATTTTTTTTTCCAAATTGTTTTTTTTCCTTGGCGTTTCCCTTTGGAAATTGCCATTTTTTGGGGGGGAATTTGAACTTTTTAAATGGGCTAATATTTCACGTGTAGGTAATGGCTACAAATTGAGGTTTCACCATGTTAAGCCCTTCAAATAATAGGCAAATAAAGTTAGATAATATTTCTTCACATGATAAAACAATATCGAGTTAATATGATTTTAAAATTCATAATCCAATTATTTCGAGGGGTCATTATGATGAAACTTAGCTTTTAAGTTATTTCCAACATGCATGTTAAATACTAATCGATTTGAGAATTTGAAATTTTCATGTCAAAATGGTTCATTTCCATAGGCGTTCCCTTTGGAAATTGACAAATTTTGAGGTGGAAATTAGAACATTTTAAATGGGCTAATATTTCACGTGTAGGTAATGGCTACAATTAAGGTTTCACATTGTTAACCCCTCCAAAAAAAAAGAAAAAAAAATAAAAAAATATTTCTTCACATGATAAAACAATATCGAGTTAATATGATTTTAAAATTCATAATCCAATTATTTCAAGGGGTCATTATGATGAAACTTAGCTTTTAAGTTATTTCCAACATGCATGTTAAATACTAATCGATTTGAAATTTTGAAATTTTCATGTCAGAATGGTTCATTTCCATAGGCGTTCCCTCTGAAAAATTGACAAATTTTGAGGTGGAAATTAGAACATTTTAAATGGGCTAATATTTCACGTGTAGGTAATGGCTACAAATTGAGGTTTCACCATGTTGAGCCCTTCAAATAATAGGCAAATAAAGTTAGATAATATTTCTTCACATGATAAAACAATATCGAGTTAATATGATTTTAAAATTCATAATCCAATTATTTCAAGGGGTCATTATGATGAAACTTAGCTTTTAAGTTATTTCCAACATGCATGTTAAATACTAATCGATTTGAAATTTTGAAATTTTCATGTCAAAATGGTTCATTTCCATAGGCGTTCCCTTTGGAAATTGACAAATTTTGAGGTGGAAATTAGAACATTTTAAATGGGCTAATATTTCACGTGTAGGTAATGGCTACAAATTGAGGTTTCACCATGTTGAGCCCTTCAAATAATAGGCAAATAAAGTTAGATAATATTTCTTCACATGATAAAACAATATCGAGTTAATATGTTTTTAAAATTCATAATCCAATTATTTCAAGGGGTCATTATGATGAAACTTAGCTTTTAAGTTATTTCCAACATGCATGTTAAATACTAATCGATTTGAAATTTGAAATTTTCATGTCAAAATGGTTCATTTCCATAGGCGTTCCTTTCGGAAATTGACAAATTTTGAGGTGGAAATTAGAACATTTTAAATGGGCTAATATTTCACGTGTAGGTAATGGCTACAAATTGAGGTTTCACCATGTTAAGCCCTTCAAATAATAGGCAAATAAAGTTAGATAATATTTCTTCACATGATAAAACAATATCGAGTTAATATGATTTTAAAATTCATAATCCAATTATTTCAAGGGGTCATTATGGTGAAACTTATCTTTTAAGTTATTTCCAACATGCATGTTAAATACTAATCGATTTGAAATTTTGAAATTTTCATGTCAAAATGGTTCATTTCCATAGGCGTTCCCTTTGGAAATTGACAAATTTTGAGGTGGAAATTAGAACATTTTAAATGGGCTAATATTTCACGTGTAGGTAATGGCTACAAATTGAGGTTTCACCATGTTGAGCCCTTCAAATAATAGGCAAATAAAGTTAGATAATATTTCTTCACATGATAAAACAATATCGAGTTAATATGATTTTAAAATTCATAATCCAATTATTTCAAGGGGTCATTATGATGAAACTTAGCTTTTAAGTTATTTCCAACATGCATGTTAAATACTAATCGATTTGAATATTTGAAATTTTCATGTCAAAATGGTTCATTTCCATAGGCGTTCCCTTTGGAAATTGACAAATTTTGATGTGGAAATTAGAACATTTTAAATGGGCTAATATTTCACGTGTAGGTAATGGCTACAAATTGAGGTTTCACCATGTTAAGCCCTTCAAATAATAGGCAAATAAAGTTAGATAATATTTCTTCACATGATAAAACAATATCGAGTTAATATGTTTTTAAAATTCATAATCCAATTATTTCAAGGGGTCATTATGATGAAACTTAGCTTTTAAGTTATTTCCAACATGCATGTTAAATACTAATCGATTTGAGAATTTGAAATTTTCATGTCAAAATGGTTCATTTCCATAGGCGTTCCCTTTGGAAATTGACAAATTTTGAGGTGGAAATTAGAACTTTTTAAATGGGCTAATATTTCACGTGTAGGTAATGGCTACAAATTGAGGTTTCACCATGTTGAGCCCTTCAAATAATAGGCAAATAAAGTTAGATAATATTTCTTCACATGATAAAACAATATCGAGTTAATATGATTTTAAAATTCATAATCCAATTATTTCAAGGGGTCATTATGATGAAACTTATCTTTTAAGTTATTTCCAACATGCATGTTAAATACTAATCGATTTGAAATTTTGAAATTTTCATGTCAAAATGGTTCATTTCCATAGGCGTTCCCTTTGGAAATTGACAAATTTTGATGTGGAAATTAGAACATTTTAAATGGGCTAATATTTCACGTGTAGGTAATGGCTACAAATTGAGGTTTCACCATGTTAAGCCCTTCAAATAATAGGCAAATAAAGTTAGATAATATTTCTTCACATGATAAAACAATATCGAGTTAATATGATTTTAAAATTCATAATCCAATTATTTCAAGGGGTCATTATGATGAAACTTAGCTTTTAAGTTATTTCCAACATGCATGTTAAATACTAATTGATTTGAGATTTTGAAATTTTCATGTCAATATGGTTCATTTCCATAGGCGTTCCCTTTGGAAATTGACAAATTTTGAGGTGGAAATTAGAACATTTTAAATGGGCTAATATTTCACGTGTAGGTAATGGCTACAAATTGAGGTTTCACCATGTTAAGCCCTTCAAATAATAGGCAAATAAAGTTAGATAATATTTCTTCACATGATAAAACAATATCGAGTTAATATGATTTTAAAATTCATAATCCAATTATTTCAAGGGGTCATTATGATGAAACTTAGCTTTTAAGTTATTTCCAACATGCATGTTAAATACTAATCGATTTGAGATTTTGAAATTTTCATGTCAATATGGTTCATTTCCATAGGCGTTCCCTTTGGAAATTGACAAATTTTGAGGTGGAAATTAGAACATTTTAAATGGGCTAATATTTCACGTGTAGGTAATGGCTACAAATTGAGGTTTCACCATGTTGAGCCCTTCAAATAATAGGCAAATATAGTTAGATAATATTTCTTCACATGATAAAACAATATGAAGTTAATATGTTTTTAAAATTCATAATCCAATTATTTCAAGGGGTCATTATGATGAAACTTAGCTTTTAAGTTATTTCCAACATGCATGTTAAATACTAATCGATTTGAAAATTTGAATTTTCATGTCAAAATGGTTCATTTCCATAGGCGTTCCCTTTGGAAATTGACAAATTTTGAGGTGGAAATTAGAACTTTTTAAATGGGCTAATATTTCACGTGTAGGTAATGGCTACAAATTGAGGTTTCACCATGTTGAGCCCTTCAAATAATAGGCAAATAAAGTTAGATAATATTTCTTCACATGATAAAACAATATCGAGTTAATATGTTTTTAAAATTCATAATCCAATTATTTCAAGGGGTCATTATGGTGAAACTTATCTTTTAAGTTATTTCCAACATGCATGTTAAATACTAATTGATTTGAGATTTTGAAATTTTCATGTCAATATGGTTCATTTCCATAGGCGTTCCCTTTGGAAATTGACAAATTTTGAGGTGGAAATTAGAACATTTTAAATGGGCTAATATTTCACGTGTAGGTAATGGCTACAAATTGAGGTTTCACCATGTTGAGCCCTTCAAATAATAGGCAAATATAGTTAGATAATATTTCTTCACATGATAAAACAATATGAAGTTAATATGTTTTTAAAATTCATAATCCAATTATTTCAAGGGGTCATTATGATGAAACTTAGCTTTTAAGTTATTTCCAACATGCATGTTAAATACTAATCGATTTGAAATTTTCATGTCAAAATGGTTCATTTCCATAGGCGTTCCCTTCGGAAATTGACAAATTTTGAGGTGGAAATTAGAACATTTTAAATGGGCTAATATTTCACGTGTAGGTAATGGCTACAAATTGAGGTTGCACCATGTTAAGCCCTTCAAATAATAGGCAAATAAAGTTAGATAATATTTCTTCACATGATAAAACAATATCGAGTTAATATGATTTTAAAATTCATAATCCAATTATTTCAAGGGGTCATTATGGTGAAACTTATCTTTTAAGTTATTTCCAACATGCATGTTAAATACTAATCGATTTGAAATTTTCATGTCAAAATGGTTCATTTCCATAGGCGTTCCCTTTGGAAATTGACAAATTTTGAGGTGGAAATTAGAACTTTTTAAATGGGCTAATATTTCACGTGTAGGTAATGGCTACAAATTGAGGTTTCACCATGTTGAGCCCTTCAAATAGTAGGCAAATAAAGTTAGATAATATTTCTTCACATGATAAAACAATATCGAGTTAATATGATTTTAAAATTCATAATCCAATTATTTCAAGGGGTCATTATGATGAAACTTATCTTTTAAGTTATTTCCAACATGCATGTTAAATACTAATCGATTTGAAATTTTCTTGTCAAAATGGTTCATTTCCATTGGCGTTCCCTTTGGAAATTGACAAATTTTGATGTGGAAATTAGAACATTTTAAATGGGCTAATATTTCACGTGTAGGTAATGGCTACAAATTGAGGTTTCACCATGTTAAGCCCTTCAAATAATAGGCAAATAAAGTTAGATAATATTTCTTCACATGATAAAACAATATCGAGTTAATATGATTTTAAAATTCATAATCCAATTATTTCAAGGGGTCATTATGATGAAACTTAGCTTTTAAGTTATTTCCAACATGCATGTTAAATACTAATTGATTTGAGATTTTGAAATTTTCATGTCAATATGGTTCATTTCCATAGGCGTTCCCTTTGGAAATTGACAAATTTTGAGGTGGAAATTAGAACATTTTAAATGGGCTAATATTTCACGTGTAGGTAATGGCTACAAATTGAGGTTTCACCATGTTAAGCCCTTCAAATAATAGGCAAATAAAGTTAGATAATATTTCTTCACATGATAAAACAATATCGAGTTAATATGATTTTAAAATTCATAATCCAATTATTTCAAGGGGTCATTATGATGAAACTTAGCTTTTAAGTTATTTCCAACATGCATGTTAAATACTAATCGATTTGAAATTTTGAAATTTTCATGTCAAAATGGTTCATTTCCATAGGCGTTCCCTTTGGAAATTGACAAATTTTGAGGTGGAAATTAGAACATTTTAAATGGGCTAATATTTCACGTGTAGGTAATGGCTACAAATTGAGGTTTCACCATGTTGAGCCCTTCAAATAATAGGCAAATAAAGTTAGATAATATTTCTTCACATGATAAAACAATATCGAGTTAATATGTTTTTAAAATTCATAATCCAATTATTTCAAGGGGTCATTATGATGAAACTTAGCTTTTAAGTTATTTCCAACATGCATGTTAAATACTAATCGATTTGAGATTTTGAAATTTTCATGTCAAAATGGTTCATTTCCATAGGCGTTCCCTTTGGAAATTGACAAATTTTGAGGTGGAAATTAGAACATTTTAAATGGGCTAATATTTCACGTGTAGGTAATGGCTACAAATTGAGGTTTCACCATGTTGAGCCCTTCAAATAATAGGCAAATAAAGTTAGATAATATTTCTTCACATGATAAAACAATATCGAGTTAATATGTTTTTAAAATTCATAATCCAATTATTTCAAGGGGTCATTATGATGAAACTTAGCTTTTAAGTTATTTCCAACATGCATGTTAAATACTAATCGATTTGAAATTTTGAAATTTTCATGTCAAAATGGTTCATTTCCATAGGCGTTCCCTTTGGAAATTGACAAATTTTGAGGTGGAAATTAGAACATTTTAAATGGGCTAATATTTCACGTGTAGGTAATGGCTACAAATTGAGGTTTCACCATGTTGAGCCCTTCAAATAATAGGCAAATAAAGTTAGATAATATTTCTTCACATGATAAAACAATATCGAGTTAATATGTTTTTAAAATTCATAATCCAATTATTTCAAGGGGTCATTATGATGAAACTTAGCTTTTAAGTTATTTCCAACATGCATGTTAAATACTAATCGATTTGAAAATTTGAAATTTTCATGTCAAAATGGTTCATTTCCATAGGCGTTCCCTTCGGAAATTGACAAATTTTGAGGTGGAAATTAGAACATTTTAAATGGGCTAATATTTCACGTGTAGGTAATGGCTACAAATTGAGGTTGCACCATGTTAAGCCCTTCAAATAATAGGCAAATAAAGTTAGATAATATTTCTTCACATGATAAAACAATATCGAGTTAATATGATTTTAAAATTCATAATCCAATTATTTCAAGGGGTCATTATGGTGAAACTTATCTTTTAAGTTATTTCCAACATGCATGTTAAATACTAATCGATTTGAAATTTTCATGTCAAAATGGTTCATTTCCATAGGCGTTCCCTTTGGAAATTGACAAATTTTGAGGTGGAAATTAGAACTTTTTAAATGGGCTAATATTTCACGTGTAGGTAATGGCTACAAATTGAGGTTTCACCATGTTGAGCCCTTCAAATAGTAGGCAAATAAAGTTAGATAATATTTCTTCACATGATAAAACAATATCGAGTTAATATGATTTTAAAATTCATAATCCAATTATTTCAAGGGGTCATTATGGTGAAACTTATCTTTTAAGTTATTTCCAACATGCATGTTAAATACTAATCGATTTGAGATTTGAAATTTTCATGTCAAAATGGTTCATTTCCATAGGCGTTCCCTTTGGAAATTGACAAATTTTGATGTGGAAATTAGAACATTTTAAATGGGCTAATATTTCACGTGTAGGTAATGGCTACAAATTGAGGTTTCACCATGTTAAGCCCTTCAAATAATAGGCAAATAAAGTTAGATAATATTTCTTCACATGATAAAACAATATCGAGTTAATATGATTTTAAAATTCATAATCCAATTATTTCAAGGGGTCATTATGATGAAACTTAGCTTTTAAGTTATTTCCAACATGCATGTTAAATACTAATCGATTTGAGATTTTGAAATTTTCATGTCAAAATGGTTCATTTCCATAGGCGTTCCCTTTGGAAATTGACAAATTTTGAGGTGGAAATTAGAACATTTTAAATGGGCTAATATTTCACGTGTAGGTAATGGCTACAAATTGAGGTTTCACCATGTTAAGCCCTTCAAATAATAGGCAAATAAAGTTAGATAATATTTCTTCACATGATAAAACAATATGGAGTTAATATGATTTTAAAATTCATAATCCAATTATTTCAAGGGGTCATTATGATGAAACTTATCTTTTAAGTTATTTCCAACATGCATGTTAAATACTAATCGATTTGAAATTTTCATGTCAAAATGGTTCATTTCCATAGGCGTTCCCTTTGGAAATTGACAAATTTTGAGGTGGAAATTAGAACTTTTTAAATGGGCTAATATTTCACGTGTAGGTAATGGCTACAAATTGAGGTTTCACCATGTTGAGCCCTTCAAATAGTAGGCAAATAAAGTTAGATAATATTTCTTCACATGATAAAACAATATCGAGTTAATATGTTTTTAAAATTCATAATCCAATTATTTCAAGGGGTCATTATGGTGAAACTTATCTTTTAAGTTATTTCCAACATGCATGTTAAATACTAATCGATTTGAGATTTTGAAATTTTCATGTCAAAATGGTTCATTTCCATAGGCGTTCCCTTTGGAAATTGACAAATTTTGAGGTGGAAATTAGAACATTTTAAATGGGCTAATATTTCACGTGTAGGTAATGGCTACAAATTGAGGTTTCACCATGTTGAGCCCTTCAAATAATAGGCAAATATAGTTAGATAATATTTCTTCACATGATAAAACAATATGAAGTTAATATGTTTTTAAAATTCATAATCCAATTATTTCAAGGGGTCATTATGATGAAACTTAGCTTTTAAGTTATTTCCAACATGCATGTTAAATACTAATCGATTTGAAATTTTCATGTCAAAATGGTTCATTTCCATAGGCGTTCCCTTTGGAAATTGACAAATTTTGAGGTGGAAATTAGAACTTTTAAATGGGCTAATATTTCACATGTAGGTAATGGCTACAAATTGAGGTTTCACCATGTTGAGCCCTTCAAATAATAGGCAAATAAAGTTAGATAATATTTCTTCACATGATAAAACAATATCGAGTTAATATGTTTTTAAAATTCATAATCCAATTATTTCAAGGGGTCATTATGATGAAACTTATCTTTTAAGTTATTTCCAACATGCATGTTAAATACTAATCGATTTGAGAATTTGAAATTTTCATGTCAATATGGTTCATTTCCATAGGCGTTCCCTTTGGAAATTGACAAATTTTGAGGTGGAAATTAGAACATTTTAAATGGGCTAATATTTCACGTGTAGGTAATGGCTACAAATTGAGGTTTCACCATGTTGAGCCCTTCAAATAATAGGCAAATATAGTTAGATAATATTTCTTCACATGATAAAACAATATGGAGTTAATATGTTTTTAAAATTCATAATCCAATTATTTCAAGGGGTCATTATGATGAAACTTAGCTTTTAAGTTATTTCCAACATGCATGTTAAATACTAATCGATTTGAAATTTTCATGTCAAAATGGTTCATTTCCATAGGCGTTCCCTTTGGAAATTGACAAATTTTGAGGTGGAAATTAGAACTTTTTAAATGGGCTAATATTTCACGTGTAGGTAATGGCTACAAATTGAGGTTTCACCATGTTGAGCCCTTCAAATAATAGGCAAATAAAGTTAGATAATATTTCTTCACATGATAAAACAATATCGAGTTAATATGTTTTTAAAATTCATAATCCAATTATTTCAAGGGGTCATTATGGTGAAACTTATCTTTTAAGTTATTTCCAACATGCATGTTAAATACTAATTGATTTGAGATTTTGAAATTTTCATGTCAATATGGTTCATTTCCATAGGCGTTCCCTTTGGAAATTGACAAATTTTGAGGTGGAAATTAGAACATTTTAAATGGGCTAATATTTCACGTGTAGGTAAGGGCTACAAATTGAGGTTTCACCATGTTGAGCCCTTCAAATAATAGGCAAATATAGTTAGATAATATTTCTTCACATGATAAAACAATATGAAGTTAATATGTTTTTAAAATTCATAATCCAATTATTTCAAGGGGTCATTATGATGAAACTTAGCTTTTAAGTTATTTCCAACATGCATGTTAAATACTAATCGATTTGAAATTTTCATGTCAAAATGGTTCATTTCCATAGGCGTTCCCTTTGGAAATTGACAAATTTTGAGGTGGAAATTAGAACATTTTAAATGGGCTAATATTTCACGTGTAGGTAATGGCTACAAATTGAGGTTGCACCATGTTAAGCCCTTCAAATAATAGGCAAATAAAGTTAGATAATATTTCTTCACATGATAAAACAATATCGAGTTAATATGATTTTAAAATTCATAATCCAATTATTTCAAGGGGTCATTATGGTGAAACTTATCTTTTAAGTTATTTCCAACATGCATGTTAAATACTAATCGATTTGAGAAAATTTTCATGTCAAAATGGTTCATTTCCATAGGCGTTCCCTTTGGAAATTGACAAATTTTGAGGTGGAAATTAGAACTTTTTAAATGGGCTAATATTTCACGTGTAGGTAATGGCTACAAATTGAGGTTTCACCATGTTGAGCCCTTCAAATAATAGGCAAATAAAGTTAGATAATATTTCTTCACATGATAAAACAATATCGAGTTAATATGATTTTAAAATTCATAATCCAATTATTTCAAGGGGTCATTATGATGAAACTTATCTTTTAAGTTATTTCCAACATGCATGTTAAATACTAATCGATTTGAAATTTTCATGTCAAAATGGTTCATTTCCATAGGCGTTCCCTTTGGAAATTGACAAATTTTGAGGTGGAAATTAGAACTTTTTAAATGGGCTAATATTTCACGTGTAGGTAATGGCTACAAATTGAGGTTTCACCATGTTGAGCCCTTCAAATAATAGGCAAATAAAGTTAGATAATATTTCTTCACATGATAAAACAATATCGAGTTAATATGTTTTTAAAATTCATAATCCAATTATTTCAAGGGGTCATTATGATGAAACTTATCTTTTAAGTTATTTCCAACATGCATGTTAAATACTAATTGATTTGAGATTTTGAAATTTTCATGTCAATATGGTTCATTTCCATAGGCGTTCCCTTTGGAAATTGACAAATTTTGAGGTGGAAATTAGAACATTTTAAATGGGCTAATATTTCACGTGTAGGTAATGGCTACAAATTGAGGTTTCACCATGTTGAGCCCTTCAAATAATAGGCAAATAAAGTTAGATAATATTTCTTCACATGATAAAACAATATCGAGTTAATATGATTTTAAAATTCATAATCCAATTATTTCAAGGGGTCATTATGATGAAACTTAGCTTTTAAGTTATTTCCAACATGCATGTTAAATACTAATCGATTTGAAATTTTAAATTTTCATGTCAAAATGGTTCATTTCCATAGGCGTTCCCTTTGGAAATTGACAAATTTTGAGGTGGAAATTAGAACATTTTAAATGGGCTAATATTTCACGTGTAGGTAATGGCTACAAATTGAGGTTTCACCATGTTAAGCCCTTCAAATAATAGGCAAATAAAGTTAGATAATATTTCTTCACATGATAAAACAATATCGAGTTAATATGATTTTAAAATTCATAATCCAATTATTTCAAGGGGTCATTATGATGAAACTTATCTTTTAAGTTATTTCCAACATGCATGTTAAATACTAATCGATTTGAAATTTTCATGTCAAAATGGTTCATTTCCATAGGCGTTCCCTTTGGAAATTGACAAATTTTGAGGTGGAAATTAGAACTTTTTAAATGGGCTAATATTTCACGTGTAGGTAATGGCTACAAATTGAGGTTTCACCATGTTAAGCCCTTCAAATAATAGGCAAATAAAGTTAGATAATATTTCTTCACATGATAAAACAATATCGAGTTAATATGATTTTAAAATTCATAATCCAATTATTTCATTTTTAAAATTCATAATCCAATTATTTCAAGGGGTCATTATGGTGAAACTTATCTTTTAAGTTATTTCCAACATGCATGTTAAATACTAATTGATTTGAGATTTTGAAATTTTCATGTCAATATGGTTCATTTCCATAGGCGTTCCCTTTGGAAATTGACAAATTTTGAGGTGGAAATTAGAACATTTTAAATGGGCTAATATTTCACGTGTAGGTAAGGGCTACAAATTGAGGTTTCAGCATGTTGAGCCCTTCAAATAATAGGCAAATATAGTTAGATAATATTTCTTCACATGATAAAACAATATGAAGTTAATATGTTTTTAAAATTCATAATCCAATTATTTCAAGGGGTCATTATGATGAAACTTAGCTTTTAAGTTATTTCCAACATGCATGTTAAATACTAATCGATTTGAAATTTTCATGTCAAAATGGTTCATTTCCATAGGCGTTCCCTTTGGAAATTGACAAATTTTGAGGTGGAAATTAGAACTTTTTAAATGGGCTAATATTTCACGTGTAGGTAATGGCTACAAATTGAGGTTTCACCATGTTAAGCCCTTCAAATAATAGGCAAATAAAGTTAGATAATATTTCTTCACATGATAAAACAATATCGAGTTAATATGATTTTAAAATTCATAATCCAATTATTTCAAGGGGTCATTATGATGAAACTTATCTTTTAAGTTATTTCCAACATGCATGTTAAATACTAATCGATTTGAGAATTATAAAAATTTTGAATATTTTAAATGGGCTAATATTTCACTTAGGTAATGCTACAAATTAGGTTTCACCATGTTGAGCCCTTCAAATAATAGGCAAATAAAGTTAGATAATATTTCTTCACATGATAAAACAATATCGAGTTAATATGATTTTAAAATTCATAATCCAATTATTTCAAGGGGTCATTATGGTGAAACTTATCTTTTAAGTTATTTCCAACATGCATGTTAAATACTAATCGATTTGAAATTTTTTCATGTCAAAATGGTTCATTTCCATAGGCGTTCCCTTTGGAAATTGACAAATTTTGAGGTGGAAATTAGAACATTTTAAATGGGCTAATATTTCACGTGTAGGTAATGGCTACAAATTGAGGTTTCACCATGTTAAGCCCTTCAAATAATAGGCAAATAAAGTTAGATAATATTTCTTCACATGATAAAACAATATCGAGTTAATATGATTTTAAAATTCATAATCCAATTATTTCAAGGGGTCATTATGATGAAACTTAGCTTTTAAGTTATTTCCAACATGCATGTTAAATACTAATCGATTTGAAATTTTGAAATTTTCATGTCAAAATGGTTCATTTCCATAGGCGTTCCCTTTGGAAATTGACAAATTTTGAGGTGGAAATTAGAACATTTTAAATGGGCTAATATTTCACGTGTAGGTAATGGCTACAAATTGAGGTTTCACCATGTTGAGCCCTTCAAATAATAGGCAAATAAAGTTAGATAATATTTCTTCACATGATAAAACAATATCGAGTTAATATGTTTTTAAAATTCATAATCCAATTATTTCAAGGGGTCATTATGATGAAACTTAGCTTTTAAGTTATTTCCAACATGCATGTTAAATACTAATCGATTTGAGATTTTGAAATTTTCATGTCAAAATGGTTCATTTCCATAGGCGTTCCCTTTGGAAATTGACAAATTTTGAGGTGGAAATTAGAACATTTTAAATGGGCTAATATTTCACGTGTAGGTAATGGCTACAAATTGAGGTTTCACCATGTTAAGCCCTTCAAATAATAGGCAAATAAAGTTAGATAATATTTCTTCACATGATAAAACAATATCGAGTTAATATGATTTTAAAATTCATAATCCAATTATTTCAAGGGGTCATTATGGTGAAACTTATCTTTTAAGTTATTTCCAACATGCATGTTAAATACTAATCGATTTGAGATTTTGAAATTTTCATGTCAAAATGGTTCATTTCCATAGGCGTTCCCTTTGGAAATTGACAAATTTTGAGGTGGAAATTAGAACTTTTTAAATGGGCTAATATTTCACGTGTAGGTAATGGCTACAAATTGAGGTTTCACCATGTTGAGCCCTTCAAATAATAGGCAAATAAAGTTAGATAATATTTCTTCACATGATAAAACAATATCGAGTTAATATGATTTTAAAATTCATAATCCAATTATTTCAAGGGGTCATTATGATGAAACTTAGCTTTTAAGTTATTTCCAACATGCATGTTAAATACTAATCGATTTGAGAATTTGAAATTTTCATGTCAAAATGGTTCATTTCCATAGGCGTTCCCTTTGGAAATTGACAAATTTTGAGGTGGAAATTAGAACATTTTAAATGGGCTAATATTTCACGTGTAGGTAATGGCTACAAATTGAGGTTTCACCATGTTAAGCCCTTCAAATAATAGGCAAATAAAGTTAGATAATATTTCTTCACATGATAAAACAATATCGAGTTAATATGATTTTAAAATTCATAATCCAATTATTTCAAGGGGTCATTATGATGAAACTTAGCTTTTAAGTTATTTCCAACATGCATGTTAAATACTAATCGATTTGAGATTTTGAAATTTTCATGTCAAAATGGTTCATTTCCATAGGCGTTCCCTTTGGAAATTGACAAATTTTGAGGTGGAAATTAGAACATTTTAAATGGGCTAATATTTCACGTGTAGGTAATGGCTACAAATTGAGGTTTCACCATGTTGAGCCCTTCAAATAATAGGCAAATATAGTTAGATAATATTTCTTCACATGATAAAACAATATGAAGTTAATATGTTTTTAAAATTCATAATCCAATTATTTCAAGGGGTCATTATGATGAAACTTAGCTTTTAAGTTATTTCCAACATGCATGTTAAATACTAATCGATTTGAAATTTTCATGTCAAAATGGTTCATTTCCATAGGCGTTCCCTTTGGAAATTGACAAATTTTGAGGTGGAAATTAGAACTTTTTAAATGGGCTAATATTTCACGTGTAGGTAATGGCTACAAATTGAGGTTTCACCATGTTAAGCCCTTCAAATAATAGGCAAATAAAGTTAGATAATATTTCTTCACATGATAAAACAATATCGAGTTAATATGATTTTTAAAATTCATAATCCAATTATTTCAAGGGGTCATTATGATGAAACTTAGCTTTTAAGTTATTTCCAACATGCATGTTAAATACTAATTGATTTGAGATTTTGAAATTTTCATGTCAATATGGTTCATTTCCATAGGCGTTCCCTTTGGAAATTGACAAATTTTGAGGTGGAAATTAGAACATTTTAAATGGGCTAATATTTCACGTGTAGGTAATGGCTACAAATTGAGGTTTCACCATGTTGAGCCCTTCAAATAATAGGCAAATAAAGTTAGATAATATTTCTTCACATGATAAAACAATATGAAGTTAATATGATTTTAAAATTCATAATCCAATTATTTCAAGGGGTCATTATGATGAAACTTAGCTTTTAAGTTATTTCCAACATGCATGTTAAATACTAATCGATTTGAAATTTTCATGTCAAAATGGTTCATTTCCATAGGCGTTCCCTTTGGAAATTGACAAATTTTGAGGTGGAAATTAGAACATTTTAAATGGGCTAATATTTCACGTGTAGGTAATGGCTACAAATTGAGGTTTCACCATGTTAAGCCCTTCAAATAATAGGCAAATAAAGTTAGATAATATTTCTTCACATGATAAAACAATATCGAGTTAATATGATTTTAAAATTCATAATCCAATTATTTCAAGGGGTCATTATGATGAAACTTATCTTTTAAGTTATTTCCAACATGCATGTTAAATACTAATCGATTTGAAATTTTGAAATTTTCATGTCAAAATGGTTCATTTCCATAGGCGTTCCCTTTGGAAATTGACAAATTTTGAGGTGGAAATTAGAACATTTTAAATGGGCTAATATTTCACGTGTAGGTAATGGCTACAAATTGAGGTTTCACCATGTTGAGCCCTTCAAATAATAGGCAAATATAGTTAGATAATATTTCTTCACATGATAAAACAATATGAAGTTAATATGTTTTTAAAATTCATAATCCAATTATTTCAAGGGGTCATTATGATGAAACTTAGCTTTTAAGTTATTTCCAACATGCATGTTAAATACTAATCGATTTGAAATTTTCATGTCAAAATGGTTCATTTCCATAGGCGTTCCCTTTGGAAATTGACAAATTTTGAGGTGGAAATTAGAACATTTTAAATGGGCTAATATTTCACGTGTAGGTAATGGCTACAAATTGAGGTTTCACCATGTTAAGCCCTTCAAATAATAGGCAAATAAAGTTAGATAATATTTCTTCACATGATAAAACAATATCGAGTTAATATGATTTTAAAATTCATAATCCAATTATTTCAAGGGGTCATTATGATGAAACTTAGCTTTTAAGTTATTTCCAACATGCATGTTAAATACTAATCGATTTGAAATTTTGAAATTTTCATGTCAAAATGGTTCATTTCCATAGGCGTTCCCTTTGGAAATTGACAAATTTTGAGGTGGAAATTAGAACATTTTAAATGGGCTAATATTTCACGTGTAGGTAATGGCTACAAATTGAGGTTTCACCATGTTAAGCCCTTCAAATAATAGGCAAATAAAGTTAGATAATATTTCTTCACATGATAAAACAATATCAAGTTAATATGATTTTAAAATTCATAATCCAATTATTTCAAGGGGTCATTATGATGAAACTTAGCTTTTAAGTTATTTCCAACATGCATGTTAAATACTAATCGATTTGAAATTTAAATTTTCATGTCAAAATGGTTCATTTCCATAGGCGTTCCCTTTGGAAATTGACAAATTTTGAGGTGGAAATTAGAACATTTTAAATGGGCTAATATTTCACGTGTAGGTAATGGCTACAAATTGAGGTTTCACCATGTTGAGCCCTTCAAATAATAGGCAAATAAAGTTAGATAATATTTCTTCACATGATAAAACAATATCGAGTTAATATGTTTTTAAAATTCATAATCCAATTATTTCAGGGGTCATTATGATGAAACTTAGCTTTTAAGTTATTTCCAACATGCATGTTAAATACTAATCGATTTGAAATTTTGAAATTTTCATGTCAAAATGGTTCATTTCCATAGGCGTTCCCTTTGGAAATTGACAAATTTTGAGGTGGAAATTAGAACATTTTAAATGGGCTAATATTTCACGTGTAGGTAATGGCTACAAATTGAGGTTTCACCATGTTAAGCCCTTCAAATAATAGGCAAATAAAGTTAGATAATATTTCTTCACATGATAAAACAATATCGAGTTAATATGATTTTAAAATTCATAATCCAATTATTTCAAGGGGTCATTATGATGAAACTTAGCTTTTAAGTTATTTCCAACATGCATGTTAAATACTAATCGATTTGAAATTTTGAAATTTTCATGTCAAAATGGTTCATTTCCATAGGCGTTCCCTTTGGAAATTGACAAATTTTGAGGTGGAAATTAGAACATTTTAAATGGGCTAATATTTCACGTGTAGGTAATGGCTACAAATTGAGGTTTCACCATGTTAAGCCCTTCAAATAATAGGCAAATAAAGTTAGATAATATTTCTTCACATGATAAAACAATATCGAGTTAATATGATTTTAAAATTCATAATCCAATTATTTCAAGGGGTCATTATGATGAAACTTATCTTTTAAGTTATTTCCAACATGCATGTTAAATACTAATCGATTTGAAATTTGAAATTTTCATGTCAAAATGGTTCATTTCCATAGGCGTTCCCTTTGGAAATTGACAAATTTTGAGGTGGAAATTAGAACTTTTTAAATGGGCTAATATTTCACGTGTAGGTAATGGCTACAAATTGAGGTTTCACCATGTTGAGCCCTTCAAATAATAGGCAAATAAAGTTAGATAATATTTCTTCACATGATAAAACAATATCGAGTTAATATGATTTTAAAATTCATAATCCAATTATTTCAAGGGGTCATTATGATGAAACTTAGCTTTTAAGTTATTTCCAACATGCATGTTAAATACTAATCGATTTGAAATTTTGAAATTTTCATGTCAAAATGGTTCATTTCCATAGGCGTTCCCTTTGGAAATTGACAAATTTTGAGGTGGAAATTAGAACATTTTAAATGGGCTAATATTTCACGTGTAGGTAATGGCTACAAATTGAGGTTTCACCATGTTGAGCCCTTCAAATAATAGGCAAATAAAGTTAGATAATATTTCTTCACATGATAAAACAATATCGAGTTAATATGATTTTAAAATTCATAATCCAATTATTTCAAGGGGTCATTATGATGAAACTTATCTTTTAAGTTATTTCCAACATGCATGTTAAATACTAATCGATTTGAAATTTTGAAATTTTCATGTCAAAATGGTTCATTTCCATAGGCGTTCCCTTTGGAAATTGACAAATTTTGAGGTGGAAATTAGAACATTTTAAATGGGCTAATATTTCACGTGTAGGTAATGGCTACAAATTGAGGTTTCACCATGTTGAGCCCTTCAAATAATAGGCAAATAAAGTTAGATAATATTTCTTCACATGATAAAACAATATCAAGTTAATATGATTTTAAAATTCATAATCCAATTATTTCAAGGGGTCATTATGATGAAACTTAGCTTTTAAGTTATTTCCAACATGCATGTTAAATACTAATCGATTTGAAATTTGAAATTTTCATGTCAAAATGGTTCATTTCCATAGGCGTTCCCTTTGGAAATTGACAAATTTTGAGGTGGAAATTAGAACATTTTAAATGGGCTAATATTTCACGTGTAGGTAATGGCTACAAATTGAGGTTTCACCATGTTAAGCCCTTCAAATAATAGGCAAATAAAGTTAGATAATATTTCTTCACATGATAAAACAATATCGAGTTAATATGATTTTAAAATTCATAATCCAATTATTTCAAGGGGTCATTATGATGAAACTTAGCTTTTAAGTTATTTCCAACATGCATGTTAAATACTAATCGATTTGAAATTTGAAATTTTCATGTCAAAATGGTTCATTTCCATAGGCGTTCCCTTTGGAAATTGACAAATTTTGAGGTGGAAATTAGAACTTTTTAAATGGGCTAATATTTCACGTGTAGGTAATGGCTACAAATTGAGGTTTCACCATGTTGAGCCCTTCAAATAATAGGCAAATAAAGTTAGATAATATTTCTTCACATGATAAAACAATATCGAGTTAATATGATTTTAAAATTCATAATCCAATTATTTCAAGGGGTCATTATGATGAAACTTAGCTTTTAAGTTATTTCCAACATGCATGTTAAATACTAATCGATTTGAAAATTTGAAATTTTCATGTCAAAATGGTTCATTTCCATAGGCGTTCCCTTTGGAAATTGACAAATTTTGAGGTGGAAATTAGAACATTTTAAATGGGCTAATATTTCACGTGTAGGTAATGGCTACAAATTGAGGTTTCACCATGTTAAGCCCTTCAAATAATAGGCAAATAAAGTTAGATAATATTTCTTCACATGATAAAACAATATCGAGTTAATATGATTTTAAAATTCATAATCCAATTATTTCAAGGGGTCATTATGATGAAACTTAGCTTTTAAGTTATTTCCAACATGCATGTTAAATACTAATCGATTTGAGATTTTGAAATTTTCATGTCAAAATGGTTCATTTCCATAGGCGTTCCCTTTGGAAATTGACAAATTTTGAGGTGGAAATTAGAACATTTTAAATGGGCTAATATTTCACGTGTAGGTAATGGCTACAAATTGAGGTTTCACCATGTTGAGCCCTTCAAATAATAGGCAAATATAGTTAGATAATATTTCTTCACATGATAAAACAATATCGAGTTAATATGTTTTTAAAATTCATAATCCAATTATTTCAAGGGGTCATTATGATGAAACTTAGCTTTTAAGTTATTTCCAACATGCATGTTAAATACTAATCGATTTGAGATTTTGAAATTTTCATGTCAAAATGGTTCATTTCCATAGGCGTTCCCTTTGGAAATTGACAAATTTTGAGGTGGAAATTAGAACATTTTAAATGGGCTAATATTTCACGTGTAGGTAATGGCTACAAATTGAGGTTTCACCATGTTAAGCCCTTCAAATAATAGGCAAATAAAGTTAGATAATATTTCTTCACATGATAAAACAATATCGAGTTAATATGATTTTAAAATTCATAATCCAATTATTTCAAGGGGTCATTATGATGAAACTTAGCTTTTAAGTTATTTCCAACATGCATGTTAAATACTAATCGATTTGAGATTTTGAAATTTTCATGTCAAAATGGTTCATTTCCATAGGCGTTCCCTTTGGAAATTGACAAATTTTGAGGTGGAAATTAGAACATTTTAAATGGGCTAATATTTCACGTGTAGGTAATGGCTACAAATTGAGGTTTCACCATGTTGAGCCCTTCAAATAATAGGCAAATAAAGTTAGATAATATTTCTTCACATGATAAAACAATATCGAGTTAATATGATTTTAAAATTCATAATCCAATTATTTCAAGGGGTCATTATGATGAAACTTATCTTTTAAGTTATTTCCAACATGCATGTTAAATACTAATCGATTTGAGAATTTGAAATTTTCATGTCAAAATGGTTCATTTCCATAGGCGTTCCCTTTGGAAATTGACAAATTTTGAGGTGGAAATTAGAACATTTTAAATGGGCTAATATTTCACGTGTAGGTAATGGCTACAAATTGAGGTTTCACCATGTTAAGCCCTTCAAATAATAGGCAAATAAAGTTAGATAATATTTCTTCACATGATAAAACAATATCGAGTTAATATGTTTTTAAAATTCATAATCCAATTATTTCAAGGGGTCATTATGATGAAACTTAGCTTTTAAGTTATTTCCAACATGCATGTTAAATACTAATCGATTTGAGATTTTGAAATTTTCATGTCAAAATGGTTCATTTCCATAGGCGTTCCCTTTGGAAATTGACAAATTTTGAGGTGGAAATTAGAACATTTTAAATGGGCTAATATTTCACGTGTAGGTAATGGCTACAAATTGAGGTTTCACCATGTTGAGCCCTTCAAATAATAGGCAAATAAAGTTAGATAATATTTCTTCACATGATAAAACAATATCGAGTTAATATGATTTTAAAATTCATAATCCAATTATTTCAAGGGGTCATTATGATGAAACTTAGCTTTTAAGTTATTTCCAACATGCATGTTAAACACTAATCGATTTGAAAATTTGAAATTTTCATGTCAAAATGGTTCATTTCCATAGGCGTTCCCTTTGGAAATTGACAAATTTTGAGGTGGAAATTAGAACTTTTTAAATGGGCTAATATTTCACGTGTAGGTAATGGCTACAAATTGAGGTTTCACCATGTTAAGCCCTTCAAATAATAGGCAAATAAAGTTAGATAATATTTCTTCACATGATAAAACAATATCGAGTTAATATGATTTTAAAATTCATAATCCAATTATTTCAAGGGGTCATTATGATGAAACTTAGCTTTTAAGTTATTTCCAACATGCATGTTAAATACTAATCGATTTGAAAATTTGAAATTTTCATGTCAAAATGGTTCATTTCCATAGGCGTTCCCTTTGAAATTGACAAATTTTGAGGTGGAAATTAGAACTTTTTAAATGGGCTAATATTTCACGTGTAGGTAATGGCTACAAATTGAGGTTTCACCATGTTAAGCCCTTCAAATAATAGGCAAATAAAGTTAGATAATATTTCTTCACATGATAAAACAATATCGAGTTAATATGATTTTAAAATTCATAATCCAATTATTTCAGGGGTCATTATGATGAAACTTAGCTTTTAAGTTATTTCCAACATGCATGTTAAATACTAATCGATTTGAAAATTTGAAATTTTCATGTCAAAATGGTTCATTTCCATAGGCGTTCCCTTTGGAAATTGACAAATTTTGAGGTGGAAATTAGAACTTTTTAAATGGGCTAATATTTCACGTGTAGGTAATGGCTACAAATTGAGGTTTCACCATGTTAAGCCCTTCAAATAATAGGCAAATAAAGTTAGATAATATTTCTTCACATGATAAAACAATATCGAGTTAATATGATTTTAAAATTCATAATCCAATTATTTCAAGGGGTCATTATGATGAAACTTAGCTTTTAAGTTATTTCCAACATGCATGTTAAATACTAATCGATTTGAAAATTTGAAATTTTCATGTCAAAATGGTTCATTTCCATAGGCGTTCCCTTTGGAAATTGACAAATTTTGAGGTGGAAATTAGAACTTTTTAAATGGGCTAATATTTCACGTGTAGGTAATGGCTACAAATTGAGGTTTCACCATGTTAAGCCCTTCAAATAATAGGCAAATAAAGTTAGATAATATTTCTTCACATGATAAAACAATATCGAGTTAATATGATTTTAAAATTCATAATCCAATTATTTCAAGGGGTCATTATGATGAAACTTAGCTTTTAAGTTATTTCCAACATGCATGTTAAATACTAATCGATTTGAAAATTTGAAATTTTCATGTCAAAATGGTTCATTTCCATAGGCGTTCCCTTTGGAAATTGACAAATTTTGAGGTGGAAATTAGAACTTTTTAAATGGGCTAATATTTCACGTGTAGGTAATGGCTACAAATTGAGGTTTCACCATGTTAAGCCCTTCAAATAATAGGCAAATAAAGTTAGATAATATTTCTTCACATGATAAAACAATATCGAGTTAATATGATTTTAAAATTCATAATCCAATTATTTCAAGGGGTCATTATGATGAAACTTAGCTTTTAAGTTATTTCCAACATGCATGTTAAATACTAATCGATTTGAAAATTTGAAATTTTCATGTCAAAATGGTTCATTTCCATAGGCGTTCCCTTTGGAAATTGACAAATTTTGAGGTGGAAATTAGAACTTTTTAAATGGGCTAATATTTCACGTGTAGGTAATGGCTACAAATTGAGGTTTCACCATGTTAAGCCCTTCAAATAATAGGCAAATAAAGTTAGATAATATTTCTTCACATGATAAAACAATATCGAGTTAATATGATTTTAAAATTCATAATCCAATTATTTCAAGGGGTCATTATGATGAAACTTAGCTTTTAAGTTATTTCCAACATGCATGTTAAATACTAATCGATTTGAAAATTTGAAATTTTCATGTCAAAATGGTTCATTTCCATAGGCGTTCCCTTTGGAAATTGACAAATTTTGAGGTGGAAATTAGAACTTTTTAAATGGGCTAATATTTCACGTGTAGGTAATGGCTACAAATTGAGGTTTCACCATGTTAAGCCCTTCAAATAATAGGCAAATAAAGTTAGATAATATTTCTTCACATGATAAAACAATATCGAGTTAATATGATTTTAAAATTCATAATCCAATTATTTCAAGGGGTCATTATGATGAAACTTAGCTTTTAAGTTATTTCCAACATGCATGTTAAATACTAATCGATTTGAAAATTTGAAATTTTCATGTCAAAATGGTTCATTTCCATAGGCGTTCCCTTTGGAAATTGACAAATTTTGAGGTGGAAATTAGAACTTTTTAAATGGGCTAATATTTCACGTGTAGGTAATGGCTACAAATTGAGGTTTCACCATGTTAAGCCCTTCAAATAATAGGCAAATAAAGTTAGATAATATTTCTTCACATGATAAAACAATATCGAGTTAATATGATTTTAAAATTCATAATCCAATTATTTCAGGGGTCATTATGATGAAACTTAGCTTTTAAGTTATTTACAACATGCATGTCAAATACTAATCGATTTGGAAATTTGAAATTTTCATGTCAAAATGGTTCATTTCCATAGGCGTTCCCTTTGGAAATTGACAAATTTTGAGGTGGAAATTAGAACTTTTTAAATGGGCTAATATTTCACGTGTAGGTAATGGCTACAAATTGAGGTTTCACCATGTTAAGCCCTTCAAATAATAGGCAAATAAAGTTAGATAATATTTCTTCACATGATAAAACAATATCGAGTTAATATGATTTTAAAATTCATAATCCAATTATTTCAAGGGGTCATTATGATGAAACTTAGCTTTTAAGTTATTTCCAACATGCATGTTAAATACTAATCGATTTGATTTGAAATTTTCATGTCAAAATGGTTCATTTCCATAGGCGTTCCCTTTGGAAATTGACAAATTTTGAGGTGGAAATTAGAACTTTTTAAATGGGCTAATATTTCACGTGTAGGTAATGGCTACAAATTGAGGTTTCACCATGTTAAGCCCTTCAAATAATAGGCAAATAAAGTTAGATAATATTTCTTCACATGATAAAACAATATCGAGTTAATATGATTTTAAAATTCATAATCCAATTATTTCAAGGGGTCATTATGATGAAACTTAGCTTTTAAGTTATTTCCAACATGCATGTTAAATACTAATCGATTTGAAATTTGAAATTTTCATGTCAAAATGGTTCATTTCCATAGGTGTTCCCTTTGGAAATTGACAAATTTTGAGGTGGAAATTAGAACTTTTTAAATGGGCTAATATTTCACGTGTAGGTAATGGCTACAAATTGAGGTTTCACCATGTTAAGCCCTTCAAATAATAGGCAAATAAAGTTAGATAATATTTCTTCACATGATAAAACAATATCGAGTTAATATGATTTTAAAATTCATAATCCAATTATTTCAGGGGTCATTATGATGAAACTTAGCTTTTAAGTTATTTCCAACATGCATGTTAAATACTAATCGATTTGAAAATTTGAAATTTTCATGTCAAAATGGTTCATTTCCATAGGCGTTCCCTTTGGAAATTGACAAATTTTGAGGTGGAAATCAGAACCTTCTAAATGGGCTAATATTTCACGTGTAGGTAATGGCTACAAATTGATGTTTCACCATGTTGAGCCCTTCAAATAATAGGCAAATAAAGTTAGATAACATTTCTTCACATGATAAAACAATATCGAGTTAATATGATTTTAAAAATTCATAATCCAATTATTTTGTGGGGTCATTACGATGAAACTTAGCTTCTTAGTTATTTCCAACATGCATGTTAAATACTAATCGATTTGAAAATTTGAAATTTTCATGTCAAAATGGTTCATTTCCATAGGCGTTCCATCTCGAAATTGACAAATTTTGAGGTGGAAAGTAGAACTTTTTAAATGGGCTAAATACTTCACGTGTAGGTAATGGCTAAAAATTGAGGTTTCACCATGTTAAGCCCTTCAAATAATAGGCAAATAAAGTTAGATAATATTTCTTCACATGATAAAACAATATCGAGTTAATAAGGGATTTTAAAAAGTTCATAATCCAATTATTTCAAGGGTCATTATGACTTTAAACTTAGCTTTTAAGTTATTTCCAAAATACGCATGTTAAATACTAATCGATTTGAAAATTTGAAATTTTCAATTTCAAAATGGTTCATTTCCATAGTCGTTCCTCCTGAAAATTTATTAAATTTGAGGTGGAAATTTTGGAACTTTTTAAATGGGCTAATATTTCACGTGTAGGCAATGGCTAAAAATTGAGGTTTCACCAGCTTAAGCCCTTCAAATAATAAGTAAATAAAGTTAGATAAAATTTCTTCACATGATAAAACAATATCGAGTTAATATGATTTTAAAATTCATAATCCAATTATTTCAAGGAGTCATTATGATGAAACTTAGCTTTTAAGTTATTTCCAACATGCAAGTTAAATACTAATCGATTTGAAAATTTGAAATTTTCATGTCAAAATGGTTCATTTCCATAAGGATTTCCTCCTGAAAAATTTGACAAATTTTGAGGTGGAAATTAGGACTTTTTAAATGGGCTATCATTTCACTTGTAGGCAATGGCTACAAATTGAGGTTTACCCATGTTAAGCTCCTCTAAATAATAGGCAAATAAAGTTAGATAATATTTCTTCACATGATAAAACAATATCGAGTTAATATGATTTTTAAAATTCATAATCCAATTATTTCGTGGGGTCATTATGATGAAACTTAGCTTTTAAGACACTTCCAACATGCATGTTAAATACTAATCGATTTGAAAATTTGAAATTTTCATGTCAAAATGGTTCATTTCCATAGGCGTTCCCTCTGGAAATTGACAAATTTCGAGGTGGAAAGTAGAACTTCTTTAAATGGGCTAATATTTCACGTGTAGGTAATGGCTAAAAATTGAGGTTTCACCATGTTAAGCCCTTCAAATAATAGGCAAATAAAGTTAGATAATATTTCTTCACATGATAAAACAATATCGAGTTAATATGATTTTAAAATTCATAATCCAATTATTTCGGGGTCATTATGATGAAACTTTTTAGCTTTTTAAGTTATTTCCAAAATAAGCATGTTAAATACTAATCTATTTGAAATTTGAAATATTCATGTCAGTAATGATCCATTTCCATAGGCTATCCTATCCGAAATTGACAAATTTCGAGGTGGCAAGTATAACTTTTCAAATGGGCTAATATTTCCACTTCTAGGTAATGGCTAAAAATTGAGGTTTCACCATGTTAAGCCCTCCACCAACACAAGGCAAATAAAGTTAGATAATATTTTCTTGTTACGATAAAACAATATCGAAGTTAATATGATTTTAAAATTCATAATCCAATTATTTGCTTGGGGTCATTATGATGAAAAAAAAAATTTACGGTTATTTCCAACAAAGATGTTAAATACTAATCTATTTGAAATTTTGAAATATTCATAACAAAATGGTTCATTTCCATAGGTGTTCCTCCTCGAAATTGACAAATTTTGAGGTGGAAATTAGAACTTTCTAAATGGGCTAATATTTCACGTGTAGGTAATGGCTACAAATTGAGGTTTCACCATGTTAAGCCCTTCAAATAATAGGCAAATAAAGTTAGATAATATTTCTTCACATGATAAAACAATATCGAGTTAATATGATTTTAAAATTCATAATCCAATTATTTCAAGGGGTCATTATGATGAAACTTAGCTTTTAAGTTATTTCCAACATGCATGTTAAATACTAATCGATTTGAAAATTTGAAATTTTCATGTCAAAATGGTTCATTTCCATAGGTTCCCTTTGGAAATTGACAAATTTTGAGGTGGAAATTAGAACTTTTTAAATGGGCTAATATTTCACGTGTAGGTAATGGCTACAAATTGAGGTTTCACCATGTTAAGCCCTTCAAATAATAGGCAAATAAAGTTAGATAATATTTCTTCACATGATAAAACAATATCGAGTTAATATGATTTTAAAATTCATAATCCAATTATTTCAAGGGGTCATTATGATGAAACTTAGCTTTTAAGTTATTTCCAACATGCATGTTAAATACCAATCGATTTGAATTGAAATTTTCATGTCAAAATGGTTCATTTCCATAGGCGTTCCCTTTGGAAATTGACAAATTTTGAGGTGGAAATTAGAACTTTTTAAATGGGCTAATATTTCACGTGTAGGTAATGGCTACAAATTGAGGTTTCACCATGTTAAGCCCTTCAAATAATAGGCAAATAAAGTTAGATAATATTTCTTCACATGATAAAACAATATCGAGTTAATATGATTTTAAAATTCATAATCCAATTATTTCAAGGGGTCATTATGATGAAACTTAGCTTTTAAGTTATTTCCAACATGCATGTTAAATACTAATCGATTTGAAAATTTGAAATTTTCATGTCAAAATGGTTCATTTCCATAGGCGTTCCCTTTGGAAATTGACAAATTTTGAGGTGGAAATTAGAACTTTTTAAATGGGCTAATATTTCACGTGTAGGTAATGGCTACAAATTGAGGTTTCACCATGTTAAGCCCTTCAAATAATAGGCAAATAAAGTTAGATAATATTTCTTCACATGATAAAACAATATCGAGTTAATATGATTTTAAAATTCATAATCCAATTATTTCAAGGGGTCATTATGATGAAACTTAGCTTTTAAGTTATTTCCAACATGCATGTTAAATACTAATCGATTTGAAAATTTGAAATTTTCATGTCAAAATGGTTCATTTCCATAGGCGTTCCCTTTGGAAATTGACAAATTTTGAGGTGGAAATTAGAACTTTTTAAATGGGCTAATATTTCACGTGTAGGTAATGGCTACAAATTGAGGTTTCACCATGTTAAGCCCTTCAAATAATAGGCAAATAAAGTTAGATAATATTTCTTCACATGATAAAACAATATCGAGTTAATATGATTTTAAAATTCATAATCCAATTATTTCAAGGGGTCATTATGATGAAACTTAGCTTTTAAGTTATTTCCAACATGCATGTTAAATACTAATCGATTTGAAATTTTCATGTCAAAATGGTTCATTTCCATAGGCGTTCCCTTTGGAAATTGACAAATTTTGAGGTGGAAATTAGAACTTTTTAAATGGGCTAATATTTCACGTGTAGGTAATGGCTACAAATTGAGGTTTCACCATGTTAAGCCCTTCAAATAATAGGCAAATAAAGTTAGATAATATTTCTTCACATGATAAAACAATATCGAGTTAATATGATTTTAAAATTCATAATCCAATTATTTCAAGGGGTCATTATGATGAAACTTAGCTTTTAAGTTATTTCCAACATGCATGTTAAATACTAATCGATTTGAAATTTTCATGTCAAAATGGTTCATTTCCATAGGTGTTCCCTTTGGAAATTGACAAATTTTGAGGTGGAAATTAGAACTTTTTAAATGGGCTAATATTTCACGTGTAGGTAATGGCTACAAATTGAGGTTTCACCATGTTAAGCCCTTCAAATAATAGGCAAATAAAGTTAGATAATATTTCTTCACATGATAAAACAATATCGAGTTAATATGATTTTAAAATTCATAATCCAATTATTTCAAGGGGTCATTATGATGAAACTTAGCTTTTAAGTTATTTCCAACATGCATGTTAAATACTAATCGATTTGAAATTTGGAAATTTTCATGTCAAAATGGTTCATTTCCATAGGTGTTCCCTTTGGAAATTGACAAATTTTGAGGTGGAAATTAGAACTTTTTAAATGGGCTAATATTTCACGTGTAGGTAATGGCTACAAATTGAGGTTTCACCATGTTAAGCCCTTCAAATAATAGGCAAATAAAGTTAGATAATATTTCTTCACATGATAAAACAATATCGAGTTAATATGATTTTAAAATTCATAATCCAATTATTTCAAGGGGTCATTATGATGAAACTTAGCTTTTAAGTTATTTCCAACATGCATGTTAAATACTAATCGATTTGAAAATTTGAAATTTTCATGTCAAAATGGTTGGAAATTGACAAATTTTGAGGTGGAAATTAGAACTTTTTAAATGGGCTAATATTTCACGTGTAGGTAATGGCTACAAATTGAGGTTTCACCATGTTAAGCCCTTCAAATAATAGGCAAATAAAGTTAGATAATATTTCTTCACATGATAAAACAATATCGAGTTAATATGATTTTAAAATTCATAATCCAATTATTTCAAGGGGTCATTATGATGAAACTTAGCTTTTAAGTTATTTCCAACATGCATGTTAAATACTAATCGATTTGAAATTTGAAATTTTCATGTCAAAATGGTTCATTTCCATAGGTGTTCCCTTTGGAAATTGACAAATTTTGAGGTGGAAATTAGAACTTTTTAAATGGGCTAATATTTCACGTGTAGGTAATGGCTACAAATTGAGGTTTCACCATGTTAAGCCCTTCAAATAATAGGCAAATAAAGTTAGATAATATTTCTTCACATGATAAAACAATATCGAGTTAATATGATTTTAAAATTCATAATCCAATTATTTCAAGGGGTCATTATGATGAAACTTAGCTTTTAAGTTATTTCCAACATGCATGTTAAATACTAATCGATTTGAATTGAAATTTTCATGTCAAAATGGTTCATTTCCATAGGCGTTCCCTTTGGAAATTGACAAATTTTGAGGTGGAAATTAGAACTTTTTAAATGGGCTAATATTTCACGTGTAGGTAATGGCTACAAATTGAGGTTTCACCATGTTAAGCCCTTCAAATAATAGGCAAATAAAGTTAGATAATATTTCTTCACATGATAAAACAATATCGAGTTAATATGATTTTAAAATTCATAATCCAATTATTTCAAGGGGTCATTATGATGAAACTTAGCTTTTAAGTTATTTCCAACATGCATGTTAAATACTAATCGATTTGAAATTTTCATGTCAAAATGGTTCATTTCCATAGGCGTTCCCTTTGGAAATTGACAAATTTTGAGGTGGAAATTAGAACTTTTTAAATGGGCTAATATTTCACGTGTAGGTAATGGCTACAAATTGAGGTTTCACCATGTTAAGCCCTTCAAATAATAGGCAAATAAAGTTAGATAATATTTCTTCACATGATAAAACAATATCGAGTTAATATGATTTTAAAATTCATAATCCAATTATTTCAAGGGGTCATTATGATGAAACTTAGCTTTTAAGTTATTTCCAACATGCATGTTAAATACTAATCGATTTGAAATTTTGAAATTTTCATGTCAAAATGGTTCATTTCCATAGGCGTTCCCTTTGGAAATTGACAAATTTTGAGGTGGAAATTAGAACTTTTTAAATGGGCTAATATTTCACGTGTAGGTAATGGCTACAAATTGAGGTTTCACCATGTTAAGCCCTTCAAATAATAGGCAAATAAAGTTAGATAATATTTCTTCACATGATAAAACAATATCGAGTTAATATGATTTTAAAATTCATAATCCAATTATTTCAAGGGGTCATTATGATGAAACTTAGCTTTTAAGTTATTTCCAACATGCATGTTAAATACTAATCGATTTGAATTGAAATTTTCATGTCAAAATGGTTCATTTCCATAGGCGTTCCCTTTGGAAATTGACAAATTTTGAGGTGGAAATTAGAACTTTTTAAATGGGCTAATATTTCACGTGTAGGTAATGGCTACAAATTGAGGTTTCACCATGTTAAGCCCTTCAAATAATAGGCAAATAAAGTTAGATAATATTTCTTCACATGATAAAACAATATCGAGTTAATATGATTTTAAAATTCATAATCCAATTATTTCAAGGGGTCATTATGATGAAACTTAGCTTTTAAGTTATTTCCAACATGCATGTTAAATACTAATCGATTTGAAAATTTGAAATTTTCATGTCAAAATGGTTCATTTCCATAGGTGTTCCCTTTGGAAATTGACAAATTTTGAGGTGGAAATTAGAACTTTTTAAATGGGCTAATATTTCACGTGTAGGTAATGGCTACAAATTGAGGTTTCACCATGTTAAGCCCTTCAAATAATAGGCAAATAAAGTTAGATAATATTTCTTCACATGATAAAACAATATCGAGTTAATATGATTTTAAAATTCATAATCCAATTATTTCAAGGGGTCATTATGATGAAACTTAGCTTTTAAGTTATTTCCAACATGCATGTTAAATACTAATCGATTTGAAATTTGAAATTTTCATGTCAAAATGGTTCATTTCCATAGGCGTTCCCTTTGGAAATTGACAAATTTTGAGGTGGAAATTAGAACTTTTTAAATGGGCTAATATTTCACGTGTAGGTAATGGCTACAAATTGAGGTTTCACCATGTTAAGCCCTTCAAATAATAGGCAAATAAAGTTAGATAATATTTCTTCACATGATAAAACAATATCGAGTTAATATGATTTTAAAATTCATAATCCAATTATTTCAAGGGGTCATTATGATGAAACTTAGCTTTTAAGTTATTTCCAACATGCATGTTAAATACTAATCGATTTGAAAATTTGAAATTTTCATGTCAAAATGGTTCATTTCCATAGGTGTTCCCTTTGGAAATTGACAAATTTTGAGGTGGAAATTAGAACTTTTTAAATGGGCTAATATTTCACGTGTAGGTAATGGCTACAAATTGAGGTTTCACCATGTTAAGCCCTTCAAATAATAGGCAAATAAAGTTAGATAATATTTCTTCACATGATAAAACAATATCGAGTTAATATGATTTTAAAATTCATAATCCAATTATTTCAAGGGGTCATTATGATGAAACTTAGCTTTTAAGTTATTTCCAACATGCATGTTAAATACTAATCGATTTGAAAATTTGAAATTTTCATGTCAAAATGGTTCATTTCCATAGGCGTTCCCTTTGGAAATTGACAAATTTTGAGGTGGAAATTAGAACTTTTTAAATGGGCTAATATTTCACGTGTAGGTAATGGCTACAAATTGAGGTTTCACCATGTTAAGCCCTTCAAATAATAGGCAAATAAAGTTAGATAATATTTCTTCACATGATAAAACAATATCGAGTTAATATGATTTTAAAATTCATAATCCAATTATTTCAAGGGGTCATTATGATGAAACTTAGCTTTTAAGTTATTTCCAACATGCATGTTAAATACTAATCGATTTGAAAATTTGAAATTTTCATGTCAAAATGGTTCATTTCCATAGGCGTTCCCTTTGGAAATTGACAAATTTTGAGGTGGAAATTAGAACTTTTTAAATGGGCTAATATTTCACGTGTAGGTAATGGCTACAAATTGAGGTTTCACCATGTTAAGCCCTTCAAATAATAGGCAAATAAAGTTAGATAATATTTCTTCACATGATAAAACAATATCGAGTTAATATGATTTTAAAATTCATAATCCAATTATTTCAAGGGGTCATTATGATGAAACTTAGCTTTTAAGTTATTTCCAACATGCATGTTAAATACTAATCGATTTGAAAATTTGAAATTTTCATGTCAAAATGGTTCATTTCCATAGGCGTTCCCTTTGGAAATTGACAAATTTTGAGGTGGAAATTAGAACTTTTTAAATGGGCTAATATTTCACGTGTAGGTAATGGCTACAAATTGAGGTTTCACCATGTTGAGCCCTTCAAATAATAGGCAAATAAAGTTAGATAATATTTCTTCACATGATAAAACAATATCGAGTTAATATGATTTTAAAATTCATAATCCAATTATTTCAAGGGGTCATTATGATGAAACTTAGCTTTTAAGTTATTTCCAACATGCATGTTAAATACTAATCGATTTGAAAATTTGAAATTTTCATGTCAAAATGGTTCATTTCCATAGGTGTTCCCTTTGGAAATTGACAAATTTTGAGGTGGAAATTAGAACTTTTTAAATGGGCTAATATTTCACGTGTAGGTAATGGCTACAAATTGAGGTTTCACCATGTTAAGCCCTTCAAATAATAGGCAAATAAAGTTAGATAATATTTCTTCACATGATAAAACAATATCGAGTTAATATGATTTTAAAATTCATAATCCAATTATTTCAAGGGGTCATTATGATGAAACTTAGCTTTTAAGTTATTTCCAACATGCATGTTAAATACTAATCGATTTGAAAATTTGAAATTTTCATGTCAAAATGGTTCATTTCCATAGGCGTTCACTTTGGAAATTGACAAATTTTAAGGTGGAAATTAGAACATTTTACATGGGCTAATATTTCACGTGTAGGTAATGGCTACAAATTGAGGTTTCAACATGTTGAGCCCTTCAAATAATAGGCAAATATAGTTAGATAATATTTCTTCACATGATAAAACAATATGAAGTTAATATGATTTTAAAATTCATAATCCAATTATTTCAAGGGGTCATTATGATGAAACTTAGCTTTTAAGTTATTTCCAACATGCATGTTAAATACTAATCGATTTGAAATTTTTTTTTATCATGTCAAGCTGGTTCATTTCCATAGGCGTTCCCTCAGGAAATTGACAAATTTTGAGATGGAAATTAGAACTTTTGAAATGGGCTAATATTTCACGTGTAGGTAATGGCTACAAATTGAGGTTTCACCATGTTAAGCCCTTCAAATAATAGGCTTGAAATAAGATTAGATAATATTTCTTCACATGATAAAACAATATGAAGTTAATATGATTTTAAAATTCATAATCCAATTATTTCAAGGGGTCATTATGATGAAACTTAGCTTTTAAGTTATTTCAAGGAATCATGTTAAATACTAATCGATTTGAAACCCTTAAATTTTCATGTCAAACGGTTTCATTTCCATAAGGCGTTCCCTCTGGAAATTGACATATTTTGAGGTGGACAATAGAACTTTTTAAATGGGCTAATATTTCACGTGTAGGTAATGGCTACAGGTGTGGGGTTTCACCATGTTAAGCACTTCAGATAACAAGCCAATAAAGTTAGATAATATTTCTTCACACTGATAAAACAATATCGAGTTAATATGATTTTTAAAATTCATAATCCAATTATTTCAAAGGATCAATTTTATGATGAAACTTAGCTTTTAAGTTATTTCCAACATGCATGTTAAATGTTAATTGAAGTTTAGATTTGAAATTTTCATGTCAAAATGGTTCATTTCCATAAAGTTCCTTTGGAAATTGACAAAATGCAGTTAAATTAGAACATTTTAAATGAGCTAATATTTCACATGTAGATATTGGCTACAAATTGAGGTTTCACCATGTTGAGCCCTTGAATAATAGGCAAATAAAGTTAGATAATATTTCTTCACACTGGACTAAAACAATATCGAGTTAAGCCTTATGATTTTAAAATTCATAATCAGAATTATTTCGAGGGGTCATTGTAATGAAGAGCTTAGCTTTAAGTTATTTCCAACATGCATGCTAAATGCTAATCGATTTGAGAATTTGAAATTTTCATGTCAAAATGGTTCATTTCCATGGAGTTCCCTTTGGAAATTGACAAATTTTGAGGTGGAAATTAGAACATTTTAAATGGGCTAATATTTCACGTGTAGGTAATGGCTACAAATTGAGGTTTCACCATGTTAAGCCCTTCAAATAATAGGCAAATAAAGTTAGATAATATTTCTTCACATGATAAAACAATATTGAGTTAATATGATTTTAAAATTCATAATCCAATTATTTCAAGGGGTCATTATGATGAAACTTAGCTTTTAAGTTATTTCCAACATGCATGTTAAATACTAATCGATTTGAAATTTTCATGTCAAAATGGTTCATTTCCATAGGCGTTCCCTTTGGAAATTGACATATTTTGAGGTGGAAATTAGAACTTTTTAAATGGGCTAATATTTCACGTGTAGGTAATGGCTACAAATTGAGGTTTCACCATGTTAAGCCCTTCAAATAATAGGCAAATAAAGTTAGATAATATTTCTTCACATGATAAAACAATATCGAGTTAATATGATTTTAAAATTCATAATCCAATTATTTCAGGGGGTCATTATGATGAAACTTAGCTTTTAAGTTATTTCCAACATGCATGTTAAATGCTAATCGATTTGAGAATTTGAAATTTTCATGTCAAAATGGTTCATTTCCATAGGCGTTCCCTTTGAAATTGACAAATTTTGAGGTGGAAATTAGAACTTTTGAAATGGGCTAATATTTCACGTGTAGGTAATGGCTACAAATTGAGGTTTCACCATGTTAAGCCCTTCAAATAATAGGCAAATAAAGTTAGATAATATTTCTTCACATGATAAAACAATATCGAGTTAATATGATTTTAAAATTCATAATCCAATTATTTCAAGGGGTCATTATGATGAAACTTAGCTTTTAAGTTATTTCCAACATGCATGTTAAATACTAATCGATTTGAAATTTTGAAATTTTCATGTCAAAATGGTTCATTTCCATAGGCGTTCCCTTTGGAAATTGACAAATTTTGAGGTGGAAATTAGAACATTTTAAATGGGCTAATATTTCACGTGTAGGTAATGGCTACAAATTGAGGTTTCACCATGTTAAGCCCTTCAAATAATAGGCAAATAAAGTTAGATAATATTTCTTCACATGATAAAACAATATCGAGTTAATATGATTTTAAAATTCATAATCCAATTATTTCAGGGGGTCATTATGATGAAACTTAGCTTTTAAGTTATTTCCAACATGCATGTTAAATGCTAATCGATTTGAGAATTTGAAATTTTCATGTCAAAATGGTTCATTTCCATAGGCGTTCCCTTTGGAAATTGACAAATTTTGAGGTGGAAATTAGAACATTTTAAATGGGCTAATATTTCACGTGTAGGTAATGGCTACAAATTGAGGTTTCACCATGTTAAGCCCTTCAAATAATAGGCAAATAAAGTTAGATAATATTTCTTCACATGATAAAACAATATCGAGTTAATATGATTTTAAAATTCATAATCCAATTATTTCAAGGGGTCATTATGATGAAACTTAGCTTTTAAGTTATTTCCAACATGCATGTTAAATACTAATCGATTTGAATTTTTCATGTCAAAATGGTTCATTTCCATAGGCGTTCCCTTTGGAAATTGACAAATTTTGAGGTGGAAATTAGAACATTTTAAATGGGCTAATATTTCACGTGTAGGTAATGGCTACAAATTGAGGTTTCACCATGTTAAGCCCTTCAAATAATAGGCAAATATAGTTAGATAATATTTCTTCACATGATAAAACAATATCGAGTTAATATGATTTTAAAATTCATAATCCAATTATTTCGGGGGTCATTATGATGAAACTTAGCTTTTAAGTTATTTCCAACATGCATGTTAAATGCTAATCGATTTGAGAATTTGAAATTTTCATGTCAAAATGGTTCATTTCCATAGGCGTTCCCTTTGGAAATTGACAAATTTTGAGGTGGAAATTAGAACATTTTAAATGGGCTAATATTTCACGTGTAGGTAATGGCTACAAATTGAGGTTTCACCATGTTAAGCCCTTCAAATAATAGGCAAATATAGTTAGATAATATTTCTTCACATGATAAAACAATATGAAGTTAATATGATTTTAAAATTCATAATCCAATTATTTCAAGGGGTCATTATGATGAAACTTAGCTTTTAAGTTATTTCCAACATGCATGTTAAATACTAATCGATTTGAGATTTTGAAATTTTCATGTCAAAATGGTTCATTTCCATAGGCGTTCCCTTTGGAAATTGACAAATTTTGAGGTGGAAATTAGAACATTTTAAATGGGCTAATATTTCACGTGTAGGTAATGCCTACAAATTGAGGTTTCACCATGTTAAGCCCTTCAAATAATAGGCAAATAAAGTTAGATAATATTTCTTCACATGATAAAACAATATGAGTTAATATGATTTTAAAATTCATAATGCAATTATTTCAAGGGGTCATTATGATGAAACATAGCTTTTAAGTTATTTCCAACATGCATGTTAAATACTAATCGATTTGAAATTTTGAAATTTTCATGTCAAAATGGTTCATTTCCATAGGCGTTCCTTTGGAAATTGACAAATTTTGAGGTGAAAAGTTAGATAATATTTCTTCACATGATAAAACAATATCGAGTTAATATGATTTTAAAATTCATAATCCAATTATTTCAAGGGGTCATTATGATGAAACTTAGCTTTTAAGTTATTTCCAACATGCATGTTAAATACTAATCGATTTGAGATTTTGAAATTTTCATGTCAAAATGGTTCATTTCCATAGGCGTTCCCTTTGGAAATTGACAAAATTTGAGGTGGAAATTAGAACATTTTAAATGGGCTAATATTTCACGTGTAGGTAATGGCTACAAATTGAGGTTTCACCATGTTGAGCCCTTCAAATAATAGGCAAATATAGTTAGATAATATTTCTTCACATGATAAAACAATATGAAGTTAATATGATTTTAAAATTCATAATCCAATTATTTCAAGGGGTCATTATGATGAAACTTAGCTTTTAAGTTATTTCCAACATGCATGTTAAATACTAATCGATTTGAAATTTTGAAATTTTCATGTCAAAATGGTTCATTTCCATAGGTGCTCCCTTTGGAAATTGACAAATTTTGAGGTGGGAAATTAGATCTTTTTAAATGGGCTAATATTTCACGTGTAGGTAATGGCTACAAATTGAGGTTTCACCATGTTAAGCCCTTCAAATAATAGGCAAATAAAGTTAGATAATATTTCTTCACATGATAAAACAATATCGAGTTAATATGATTTTAAAATTCATAATCCAATTATTTCAAATCTCACAGAAAAAAATATGAGTAATATGATTTTAAAATCATAATCCAATTATTTCAAGGGGTCATTATGATGAAACTTAGCTTTTAAGTTATTTCCAACATGCATGTTAAATACTAATCGATTTGAAATTTTGAAATTTTCATGTCAAAATGGTTCATTTCCATAGGCGTTCCCTTTGGAAATTGACAAATTTTGAGGTGGAAATTAGAACTTTTTAAATGGGCTAATATTTCACGTGTAGGTAATGGCTACAAATTGAGGTTTCACCATGTTAAGCCCTTCAAATAATAGGCAAATAAAGTTAGATAATATTTCTTCACATGATAAAACAATATCGAGTTAATATGATTTTAAAATTCATAATCCAATTATTTCAGGGGGTCATTATGATGAAACTTAGCTTTTAAGTTATTTCCAACATGCATGTTAAATACTAATCGATTTGAGAATTTGAAATTTTCATGTCAAAATGGTTCATTTCCATAGGCGTTCCCTTTGGAAATTGACAAATTTTGAGGTGGAAATTAGAACTTTTTAAATGGGCTAATATTTCACGTGTAGGTAATGGCTACAAATTGAGGTTTCACCATGTTAAGCCCTTCAAATAATAGGCAAATAAAGTTAGATAATATTTCTTCACATGATAAAACAATATCGAGTTAATATGATTTTAAAATTCATAATCCAATTATTTCAAGGGGTCATTATGATGAAACTTAGCTTTTAAGTTATTTCCAACATGCATGTTAAATACTAATCGATTTGAAATTTTGAAATTTTCATGTCAAAATGGTTCATTTCCATAGGCGTTCCCTTTGGAAATTGACAAATTTTGAGGTGGAAATTAGAACATTTTAAATGGGCTAATATTTCACGTGTAGGTAATGGCTACAAATTGAGGTTTCACCATGTTAAGCCCTTCAAATAATAGGCAAATAAAGTTAGATAATATTTCTTCACATGATAAAACAATATCGAGTTAATATGATTTTAAAATTCATAATCCAATTATTTCAAGGGGTCATTATGATGAAACTTAGCTTTTAAGTTATTTCCAACATGCATGTTAAATACTAATCGATTTGAAAATTTGAAATTTTCATGTCAAAATGGTTCATTTCCATAGGCGTTCCCTTTGGAAATTGACAAATTTTGAGGTGGAAATTAGAACTTTTTAAATGGGCTAATATTTCACGTGTAGGTAATGGCTACAAATTGAGGTTTCACCATGTTGAGCCCTTCAAATAATAGGCAAATAAAGTTAGATAATATTTCTTCACATGATAAAACAATATCGAGTTAATATGATTTTAAAATTCATAATCCAATTATTTCAAGGGGTCATTATGATGAAACTTAGCTTTTAAGTTATTTCCAACATGCATGTTAAATACTAATCGATTTGAAATTTTGAAATTTTCATGTCAAAATGGTTCATTTCCATAGGCGTTCCCTTTGGAAATTGACAAATTTTGAGGTGGAAATTAGAACTTTTTAAATGGGCTAATATTTCACGTGTAGGTAATGGCTACAAATTGAGGTTTCACCATGTTAAGCCCTTCAAATAATAGGCAAATAAAGTTAGATAATATTTCTTCACATGATAAAACAATATCGAGTTAATATGATTTTAAAATTCATAATCCAATTATTTCAAGGGGTCATTATGATGAAACTTAGCTTTTAAGTTATTTCAACATGCATGTTAAATACTAATCGATTTGAAATTTTGAAATTTTCATGTCAAAATGGTTCATTTCCATAGGCGTTCCCTTTGGAAATTGACAAATTTTGAGGTGGAAATTAGAACTTTTAAATGGGCTAATATTTCACGTGTAGGTAATGGCTACAAATTGAGGTTTCACCATGTTGAGCCCTTCAAATAATAGGCAAATAAAGTTAGATAATATTTCTTCACATGATAAAACAATATCGAGTTAATATGATTTTAAAATTCATAATCCAATTATTTCAAGGGGTCATTATGATGAAACTTAGCTTTTAAGTTATTTCCAACATGCATGTTAAATACTAATCGATTTGAAAATTTGAAATTTTCATGTCAAAATGGTTCATTTCCATAGGCGTTCCCTTTGGAAATTGACAAATTTTGAGGTGGAAATTAGAACTTTTTAAATGGGCTAATATTTCACGTGTAGGTAATGGCTACAAATCGAGGTTTCACCATGTTGAGCCCTTCAAATAATAGGCAAATAAAGTTAGATAATATTTCTTCACATGATAAAACAATATCGAGTTAATATGATTTTAAAATTCATAATCCAATTATTTCAAGGGGTCATTATGATGAAACTTAGCTTTTAAGTTATTTCCAACATGCATGTCAAATACTAATCGATTTGAAAATTTGAAATTTTCATGTCAAAATGGTTCATTTCCATAGGCGTTCCCTTTGGAAATTGACAAATTTTGAGGTGGAAATTAGAACTTTTTAAATGGGCTAATATTTCACGTGTAGGTAATGGCTACAAATTGAGGTTTCACCATGTTGAGCCCTTCAAATAATAGGCAAATAAAGTTAGATAATATTTCTTCACATGATAAAACAATATCGAGTTAATATGATTTTAAAATTCATAATCCAATTATTTCAAGGGGTCATTATGATGAAACTTAGCTTTTAAGTTATTTCCAACATGCATGTTAAATACTAATCGATTTGAAAATTTGAAATTTTCATGTCAAAATGGTTCATTTCCATAGGCGTTCCCTTTGGAAATTGACAAATTTTGAGGTGGAAATTAGAACTTTTTAAATGGGCTAATATTTCACGTGTAGGTAATGGCTACAAATTGAGGTTTCACCATGTTGAGCCCTTCAAATAATAGGCAAATAAAGTTAGATAATATTTCTTCACATGATAAAACAATATCGAGTTAATATGATTTTAAAATTCATAATCCAATTATTTCAAGGGGTCATTATGATGAAACTTAGCTTTTAAGTTATTTCCAACATGCATGTTAAATACTAATCGATTTGAAAATTTGAAATTTTCATGTCAAAATGGTTCATTTCCATAGGCGTTCCCTTTGGAAATTGACAAATTTTGAGGTGGAAATTAGAACTTTTTAAATGGGCTAATATTTCACGTGTAGGTAATGGCTACAAATTGAGGTTTCACCATGTTGAGCCCTTCAAATAATAGGCAAATAAAGTTAGATAATATTTCTTCACATGATAAAACAATATCGAGTTAATATGATTTTAAAATTCATAATCCAATTATTTCAAGGGGTCATTATGATGAAACTTAGCTTTTAAGTTATTTCCAACATGCATGTTAAATACTAATCGATTTGAAAATTTGAAATTTTCATGTCAAAATGGTTCATTTCCATAGGCGTTCCCTTTGGAAATTGACAAATTTTGAGGTGGAAATTAGAACTTTTTAAATGGGCTAATATTTCACGTGTAGGTAATGGCTACAAATTGAGGTTTCACCATGTTAAGCCCTTCAAATAATAGGCAAATAAAGTTAGATAATATTTCTTCACATGATAAAACAATATCGAGTTAATATGATTTTAAAATTCATAATCCAATTATTTCAAGGGGTCATTATGATGAAACTTAGCTTTTAAGTTATTTCCAACATGCATGTTAAATACTAATCGATTTGAAAATTTGAAATTTTCATGTCAAAATGGTTCATTTCCATAGGCGTTCCCTTTGGAAATTGACAAATTTTGAGGTGGAAATTAGAACTTTTTAAATGGGCTAATATTTCACGTGTAGGTAATGGCTACAAATTGAGGTTTCACCATGTTGAGCCCTTCAAATAATAGGCAAATAAAGTTAGATAATATTTCTTCACATGATAAAACAATATCGAGTTAATATGATTTTAAAATTCATAATCCAATTATTTCAAGGGGTCATTATGATGAAACTTAGCTTTTAAGTTATTTCCAACATGCATGTTAAATACTAATCGATTTGAAAATTTGAAATTTTCATGTCAAAATGGTTCATTTCCATAGGCGTTCCCTTTGGAAATTGACAAATTTTGAGGTGGAAATTAGAACTTTTTAAATGGGCTAATATTTCACGTGTAGGTAATGGCTACAAATTGAGGTTTCACCATGTCGAGCCCTTCAAATAATAGGCAAATAAAGTTAGATAATATTTCTTCACATGATAAAACAATATCGAGTTAATATGATTTTAAAATTCATAATCCAATTATTTCAAGGGGTCATTATGATGAAACTTAGCTTTTAAGTTATTTCCAACATGCATGTTAAATACTAATCGATTTGAAAATTTGAAATTTTCATGTCAAAATGGTTCATTTCCATAGGCGTTCCCTTTGGAAATTGACAAATTTTGAGGTGGAAATTAGAACTTTTTAAATGGGCTAATATTTCACGTGTAGGTAATGGCTACAAATTGAGGTTTCACCATGTTAAGCCCTTCAAATAATAGGCAAATAAAGTTAGATAATATTTCTTCACATGATAAAACAATATCGAGTTAATATGATTTTAAAATTCATAATCCAATTATTTCAAGGGGTCATTATGATGAAACTTAGCTTTTAAGTTATTTCCAACATACGCATGTTAAATACTAATCGATTTGAAAATTTGAAATTTTCATGTCAAAATGGTTCATTTCCATAGGCGTTCCCTTTGGAAATTGACAAATTTTGAGGTGGAAATTAGAACTTTTTAAATGGGCTAATATTTCACGTGTAGGTAATGGCTACAAATTGAGGTTTCACCATGTCGAGCCCTTCAAATAATAGGCAAATAAAGTTAGATAATATTTCTTCACATGATAAAACAATATCGAGTTAATATGATTTTAAAATTCATAATCCAATTATTTCAAGGGGTCATTATGATGAAACTTAGCTTTTTAGTTATTTCCAACATGCATGTTAAATACTAATCGATTTGAAAATTTCAAATTTTCATGTCAAAATGGTTCATTTCCATGCGGTTCCCTTTGGAAATTGACAAATTTTGAGGTGGAAATTAGAACTTTTTAAATGGGCTAATATTTCACGTGTAGGTAATGGCTACAAATTGAGGTTTCACCATGTTAAGCCCTTCAAATAATAGGCAAATAAAGTTAGATAATATTTCTTCACATGATAAAACAATATCGAGTTAATATGATTTTAAAATTCATAATCCAATTATTTCAAGGGGTCATTATGATGAAACTTAGCTTTTAAGTTATTTCCAACATGCATGTTAAATACTAATCGATTTGAAAATTTGAAATTTTCATGTCAAAATGGTTCATTTCCATAGCGTTCCTTGGAAATTGACAAATTTCGAGGTGGAAATTAGAACTTTTTAAATGGGCAAATATTTCACGTGTAGGTAATGGCTACAAATTGAGGTTTCACCATGTTGAGCCCTTCAAATAATAGGCAAATAAAGTTAGATAATATTTCTTCACATGATAAAACAATATCGAGTTAATATGATTTTAAAATTCATAATCCAATTATTTCAAAGGGTCATTATGATGAAACTTAGCTTTTAAGTTATTTCCAACATGCATGTCAAATACTAATCGATTTGAAAATTTGAAATTTTCATGTCAAAATGGTTCATTTCCATAGGCGTTCCCTTTGGAAATTGACAAATTTTGAGGTGGAAATTAGAACTTTTTAAATGGGCAAATATTTCACGTGTAGGTAATGGCTACAAATTGAGGTTTCACCATGTTAAGCCCTTCAAATAATAGGCAAATAAAGTTAGATAATATTTCTTCACATGATAAAACAATATCGAGTTAATATGATTTTAAAATTCATAATCCAATTATTTCAAGCAGTCATTATGATGAAACTTAGCTTTTAAGTTATTTCCAACATGCATGTCAAATACTAATCGATTTGAAAATTTGAAATTTTCATGTCAAAATGGTTCATTTCCATAGGCGTTCCCTTTGGAAATTGACAAATTTTGAGGTGGAAATTAGAACTTTTTAAATGGGCAAATATTTCACGTGTAGGTAATGGCTACAAATTGAGGTTTCACCATGTTGAGCCCTTCAAATAATAGGCAAATAAAGTTAGATAATATTTCTTCACATGATAAAACAATATCGAGTTAATATGATTTTAAAATTCATAATCCAATTATTTCAAGCAGTCATTATGATGAAACTTAGCTTTTTAAGTTATTTCCAAAATACGCATGTCAAATACTAATCGATTTGAAAATTTGAAATTTTCATGTCAAAATGGTTCATTTCCATAGGGTTCCCTTTGGAAATTGACAAATTTTGAGGTGGAAATTAGAACTTTTTAAATGGGCAAATATTTCACGTAGGTAATGGCTACAAATTGAGGTTTCACCATGTCGAGCCCTTCAAATAATAGTGCAAATAAAGTTAGATAATATTTCTTCACATGATAAAACAATATCGAGTTAATATGATTTTAAAATTCATAATCCAATTATTTCAAGCTTTGGTCATTATGATGAAACTTAGCTTTTAAGTTATTTCCAACATACGCATGTCAAATACTAATCGATTTGAAAAATTTGAAATTTTCATGTCAAAATGGTTCATTTCCATAGGCGTTCCCTTTGGAAATTGACAAATTTTAAGGTAGAAATTAGAACTTTTTAAATGGGCAAATATTTCACGTGTAGGTAATGGCTACAAATCGAGGTTTCACCATGTCGAGCCGTTCAAATAATAGGCAAATAAAGTAAGATAATATTTCTTCACATGATAAAACAATATCGAGTTAATATGATTTTAAAATTCATAATCCAATTATTTCAAGGGGTCATTATGATGAAACTTAGCTTTTAAGTTATTTCCAACATGCATGTCAAATACTAATCGATTTGAAAATTTGAAATTTTCATGTCAAAATGGTTCATTTCCATAGGCGTTCCCTTTGGAAATTGACAAATTTTGAGGTGGAAATTAGAACTTTTTAAATGGGCAAATATTTCACGTGTAGGTAATGGCTACAAATCGAGGTTTCACCATGTCGAGCCGTTCAAATAATAGGCAAATAAAGTAAGATAATATTTCTTCACATGATAAAACAATATCGAGTTAATATGATTTTAAAATTCATAATCCAATTATTTCAAGGGGTCATTATGATGAAACTTAGCTTTTAAGTTATTTCCAACATGCATGTTAAATACTAATCGATTTGAAAATTTGAAATTTTCATGTCAAAATGGTTCATTTCCATAGGCGTTCCCTTTGGAAATTGACAAATTTTGAGGTGGAAATTAGAACTTTTTAAATGGGCAAATATTTCACGTGTAGGTAATGGCTACAAATTGAGGTTTCACCATGTTGAGCCCTTCAAATAATAGGCAAATAAAGTTAGATAATATTTCTTCACATGATAAAACAATATCGAGTTAATATGATTTTAAAATTCATAATCCAATTATTTCAAGGGGTCATTATGATGAAACTTAGCTTTTAAGTTATTTCCAACACGCATGTTAAATACTAATCGATTTGAAAATTTGAAATTTTCATGTCAAAATGGTTCATTTCCATAGGCGTTCCCTTTGGAAATTGACAAATTTTGAGGTGGAAATTAGAACTTTTTAAATGGGCAAATATTTCACGTGTAGGTAATGGCTACAAATTGAGGTTTCACCATGTTGAGCCCTTCAAATAATAGGCAAATAAAGTTAGATAATATTTCTTCACACGATAAAACAATATCGAGTTAATATGATTTTAAAATTCATAATCCAATTATTTCAAGGGGTCATTATGATGAAACTTAGCTTTTAAGTTATTTCCAACATGCATGTTAAATACTAATCGATTTGAAAATTTGAAATTTTCATGTCAAAACGGTTCATTTCCATAGGCGTTCCCTTTGGAAATTGACAAATTTTGAGGTGGAAATTAGAACTTTTTAAATGGGCTAATATTTCACGTGTAGGTAATGGCTACAAATTGAGGTTTCACCATGTTAAGCCCTTCAAATAATAGGCAAATAAAGTTAGATAATATTTCTTCACATGATAAAACAATATCGAGTTAATATGATTTTAAAATTCATAATCCAATTATTTCAAGGGGTCATTATGATGAAACTTAGCTTTTAAGTTATTTCCAACATGCATGTCAAATACTAATCGATTTGAAAATTTGAAATTTTCATGTCAAAATGGTTCATTTCCATAGGCGTTCCCTTTGGAAATTGACAAATTTCGAGGTGGAAATTAGAACTTTTTAAATGGGCAAATATTTCACGTGTAGGTAATGGCTACAAATTGAGGTTTCACCATGTCGAGCCCTTCAAATAATAGGCAAATAAAGTTAGATAATATTTCTTCACATGATAAAACAATATCGAGTTAATATGATTTTAAAATTCATAATCCAATTATTTCAAGGGGTCATTATGATTAAACATAGCTTTTAAGTTATTTCCAACATGCATGTTAAATACTAATCGATTTGAAAATTTGAAATTTTCATGTCAAAATGGTTCATTTCCATAGGCGTTCCCTTTGGAAATTGACAAATTTCGAGGTGGAAATTAGAACTTTTTAAATGGGCTAATATTTCACGTGTAGGTAATGGCTACAAATTGAGGTTTCACCATGTTGAGCCCTTCAAATAATAGGCAAATAAAGTTAGATAATATTTCTTCACATGATAAAACAATATCGAGTTAATATGATTTTAAAATTCATAATCCAATTATTTCAAGGGGTCACTATGATGAAACTTAGCTTTTAAGTTATTTCCAACATGCATGTTAAATACTAATCGATTTGAAAATTTGAAATTTTCATGTCAAAATGGTTCATTTCCATGGCGTTCCCTTTGAAAATTGACAAATTTTGAGGTGGAAATTAGAACTTTTTAAATGGGCAAATATTTCACGTGTAGGTAATGGCTAAAAATTGAGGTTTCACCATGTTAAGCCCTTCAAATAATAGGCAAATAAAGTTAGATAATATTTCTTCACATGATAAAACAATATCGAGTTAATATGATTTTAAAATTCATAATCCAATTATTTCAAGGGGTCATTATGATGAAACTTAGCTTTTAAGTTATTTCAACACGCATGTCAAATACTAATCGATTTGAAAATTTGAAATTTCATGTCAAAATGGTTCATTTCCATAGGTGTTCCCTTTGGAAATTGACAAATTTCGAGGTGGAAATTAGAACTTTTTAAATGGGCTAATATTTCACATGCCACAGTGAATGGCTATAAATCGAGGTTTCACCATGTTACGAGCCCTTCAAATATCAGGCAAATAAAGCCTAGATAATATTTCTTCGTTACTACGATAAAACAATATCGAGTTATTATGATTTTAAAATCCATAATCCAATTATTCCACTGGCGGCATTATGATGAAACTTAGCTTTTTAAGTTATTTCCAACATTGCATGTTAAATACTAATCGATTTGAAAATTTGAAATTTTGATGCTCAAAATGGTTCATTTCCGTAAGGTGTTCTCTTTTGAAATCGACAAATTTTGAGGTGGAGAAATTAGAACTTTTTAAATGGGCTAATATTTCACGTGGTAGAGGGAATGGTTATAAATTGAGGTTTCACCATGTTTGGACGAGCCCTTCAAATAATAGGCAAATAAACTTAGATAATATTTCATCACATGATAAAACAATATCTGTTAGAATGAATTTAATTTTAAAAATCCTATTCTATCTAGTGGAAGAATAAGAACGAAGAAGAGTATTTAAAATATATTCCAACATGCATGTTAACATACTAATCGATTTGAAAATTTGAAATTTTCATGTCAAAATGGCTCATTTCTATAGTGCGTTCTCTTTGGAAATCGATAAATTTCGAGGTGGAAATTAGAACTTTTTAAATGGGCTAATATTTCACGTGTGGGTAATTGCTACAAATTGAGGTTTCACCATGTTGAGCTCTTCAAATAAAAGGCAAATAAAGCAAGATAATATTTCTTCACATGATAAAATAATATCGAGTTAATATGATTTTAAAATTCATAATCCAATTATTTCAAGTGATAATAGTGATGAAACTTAGCTTTTAAGTTATTTCCATTATCGCATGTTAAATACTAATCGATTTGAAAATTTGAAATTTTCATGTCAAAATGGTTCATTTCCATAGGCGTTCCTCTCGGAAATTGGATAAATTTTGAGGTGGAAATTAGAACTTTTTAAATGGGCAAATATTTCACGTGTAGGTAATGGCTACAAATTGAGGTTTCACCATGTCAAGCCCTTCAAATAATAATGCAAATAAAGTAAGATAATATTTCTTCATCATGATAAAACAATATCGAGTTAATATGATTTTAAAATTCATAATCCAATTATTTCAAGGAGTCATTATTATAAAAATTAGCTACTTTAAGTTATTTCCAATACGCATGTCAAACACTAACCGATTTGAAAATTTGAAATTTTCATGTCAAAATGGTCCATTTCCGTAGATATTCTCTTCGAAATTGATAAATTTTGAGGTGGAAACTAGAATCCTTTAAATAAAGCTAATATTTCACGTGTGTGAAATGGCTACAAATCGAGGTTTCACCATAATGAGTCCTTCAAATAATAG
>JAUJYP020000992.1:0-48639 GCA_030674075.2 Linum usitatissimum | reverse complement strand
AAATGGCTAAAGAGTCAAGTTTCATCATGGTAACCCCTACAAATAATGGTCAAATGGATTTAAAAATCAATTTTACTAAGATATTGTTTAGAGTGTTAAGAAATATTGTTTAGCTTCGGTTGCCTATTATTTGAATGGCTTAACATGGTGAAACCTCAGCTTTTACGCATTCCCAACATACACGTCAAATATTACCCTTTTTAAAAACTTTTAATTTTCACCTAAAAATTTGTCGACTTCTAAAGTGGTTAATCTTTGAAAATGAAGCATTTTAACATAAAAAATTTTAAATTTCCAATCTGCTAATATTTGACATGCGTGTTGGAACTGCCTAAAGAATCAAGTTTCATCATGGTAACCCCTACAAATAATGGTCAAATGGATTTAAAAATCAATTTTACTAGATATTGTATAGAGTGTTAAGAAATATTGTTTAACTTCATTTGCCTATTATTTGAATGGCTTAACATGGTGAAACCTCAACTTTTAGCCATTCCCAACATACACGTCAAATATTACCCTTTTTAAAAACATTCAATTTTCACCTAAAAATTTGTCGATTTCCAAAGTGGCTAATCTATGAAAATGAGGCATTTTAACATAAAAATTTGAAAATTTCCAATCGGCTAATATTTGACATGTGTGTTGGAATTGGCTAAAGAGTCAAGTTTCATCATGGTAACCCGTACAAATAATGGTCAACTAGATTTAAAAATCAATTTTACTAGATATTGTTTTAGTGTGTTAAGAAATATTTTATAACTTCAGTTGCCTATTATTTGAATGGATTAACATGGTGAAACCTCAACTTTTAGTCATTCCCAACATACACGTCAAATATTACCCTTTTAAAAACTTTTAATTTTCACCTAAAAATTGTCAATTTCCAAAGTGGTTAATCTTTCAAAATGAAGCATTTTAACATAAAAATTTGAAAATTTCCAATCGGCTAATATTTGACATGCGTGTTGGAACTGGCTAAAGAGTCAAGTTTCATCATGGTAACCCCTACAAATAATGGTCAAATGGATTTAAAAATCAATTTTACTAGATATTGTTTAGAGTGTTAAGAAATATTGTTTAGCTTCAGTTGCCTATTATTTGAATGGCTTAACATGGTGAAACCTCAACTTTTACCCATTCCCAACATACACGTCAAATATTACCCTTTTTAAAAACTTTTAATTTTCACCTAAAAATTTGTCGACTTCTAAAGTGGTTAATCTTTGAAAATGAAGCATTTTAACATAAAAATTTTTAAATTTCCAATCTGCTAATATTTGACATGCGTGTTGGAACTGCCTAAAGAGTCAAGTTTCATCATGGTAACCCCTACAAATAATGGTCAAATGGATTTAAAAATCAATTTTACTAGATATTGTATAGAGTGTTAAGAAATATTGTTTAACTTCATTTGCCTATTATTTGAATGGCTTAACATGGTGAAACCTCAACTTTTAGCCTTTCCCAACATACACGTCAAATATTACCCTTTTTAAAAACATTCAATTTTCACCTAAAAATTTGTCGATTTCCAAAGTGGCTAATCTATGAAAATGAGGCATTTTAACATAAAAATTTGAAAATTTCCAATCGGCTAATATTTGACATGTGTGTTGGAATTGGCTAAAGAGTCAAGTTTCATCATGGTAACCCGTACAAATAATGGTCAACTAGATTTAAAAATCAATTTTACTAGATATTGTTTTAGTGTGTTAAGAAATATTTTATAACTTCAGTTGCCTATTATTTGAATGGCTTAACATGGTGAAACCTCCACTTTTAGCCTTTCCCAACATACACGTCAAATATTACCCTTTTTAAAAACATTCAATTTTCACCTAAAAATTTGTCGATTTCCAAAGTGGCTAATCTTTGAAAATGAGGCATTTTAACATAAAAAAATTTGAAAATTTCCAATCGGCTAATATTTGACATGTGTGTTGGAATTGGCTAAAGAGTCAAGTTTCATCATGGTAACCCGTACAAATAATGGTCAACTAGATTTAAAAATCAATTTTACTAGATATTGTTTTAGTGTGTTAAGAAATATTTTATAACTTCAGTTGCCTATTATTTGAATGGATTAACATGGTGAAACCTCAACTTTTAGTCATTCCCAACATACACGTCAAATATTACCCTTTTTAAAAACTTTTAATTTTCACCTAAAAATTTGTCAATTTCCAAAGTGGTTAATCTTTCAAAATGAAGCATTTTAACATAAAAATTTGAAAATTTCCAATCGGCTAATATTTGACATGCATGTTGAACCGGCTAAAGAGTCAAGTTTCATCATGGTAACCCCTACAAATAATGGTCAAATGGATTTAAAAATCAATTTTACTAGATATTGTTTAGAGTGTTAAGAAATATTGTTTTACATCATTTGCCTATTATTTGAATTGCTTAACATGGTGAAATCTCAATTTTTAGCCATTCCCAACATACACTTCAAATATTACCCTTTTAAAAAACTTTCAATTTTCACATAAAAATTGGTCGATTTCCAAAGTGGTTAATCTATGAAAATGAGGCATTTTAACAGAAAAATTTGAAAATTTCCAATCGGCTAATATTTGACATGCGTGTTGGAAATGGCTAAAGAGTCAAGTTTCATCATGGTAACCCCTACAAATAATGGTCAAATGGATTTAAAAATCAATTTTACTAGATATTGTTTAGAGTGTTAAGAAATATTGTTTAGCTTCATTTGCCTATTATTTGAATGGCTTAACATGGTGAAACCTCAACTGTTACCAATTCCCAACATACACGTCAAATATTACCCTTTTTAAAAACATTCAATTTTCACCTAAAAATTTGTCGATTTCCAAAGTGGTTAATCTTTGAAAATGAAGCATTTTAACATAAAAAATTTTAAAATTTCCAATCGGCTAATATTTGACATGCGTGTTGGAACTGCCTAAAGAGTCAAGTTTCATCATGGTAACCCTTACAAATAATGGTCAAATGGATTTAAAAATCAATTTTACTAGATATTGTATTAGTGTCTTAAGAAATATTGTTTAACTTCATTTGCCTATTATTTGAATGGCTTAACATGGTGAAACCTCAACTTTTAGCCATTCCCAACATACACGTCAAATATTACCCTTTTTAAAAACATTCAATTTTCACCTAAAAATTTGTCGATTTCCAAAGTGGCTAATCTATGAAAATGAGGCATTTTAACATAAAAATTTGAAAATTTCCAATCGGCTAATATTTGACATGTGTGTTGGAATTGGCTAAAGAGTCAAGTTTCATCATGGTAACCCGTACAAATAATGGTCAACTAGATTTAAAAATCAATTTTACTAGATATTGTTTTAGTGTGTTAAGAAATATTTTATAACTTCAGTTGCCTATTATTTGAATGGCTTACCATGGTGAATCCTCAAATTTTAGCCATTCCCAACATACACGTCAAATATTACCCTTTTTAAAAACTTTTAATTTTCACCTAAAAATTTGTCAATTTCCAAAGTGGTTAATCTTTCAAAATGAAGCATTTTAACATAAAAATTTGAAAATTTCCAATCGGCTAATATTTGACATGCGTGTTGGAACAGGCTAAAGAGTCAAGTTTCATCATGGTAACCCCTACAAATAATGGTCAAATGGATTTAAAAATCAATTTTACTAGATATTGTTTAGAGTGTTAAGAAATATTGTTTAACTTCATTTGCCTATTATTTGAATGGCTTAACATGGTGAAACCTCAACTTTTTAGCATTCCCAACATACACGTCAAATATTACCCTTTTTAAAAACTTTCAATTTTCACCTAAAAATTTGTCGATTTCCAAAGTTGTTAATCTATGAAAATGAGGCATTTTAACATAAAAATTTGAAAATTTCCAATCGGCTAATATTTGACATGCGTGTTGGAAATGGCTAAAGAGTCAAGTTTCATCATGGTAACCCGTACAAATAATGGTCAAATGGATTTAAAAATCAATTTTACTAGATATTGTTTTAGTGTGTTAAGAAATATTGTTATAACTTCATTTGCCTATTATTTGAATGGCTTAACATGGTGAAACCTCATTTATTAGCCATTCCCTACATACACGTCAAATATTACCCTTTTTAAAGACATTCAATTTTCACCTAAAAATTTATCGATTTCCAAAGTGGCTAATCTATGAAAATGAGGCATTTTAACATAAAAATTTGAAAATTTCCAATCGGCTAATATTTGACATGTGTGTTGGAAATGGCTAAAGAGTCAAGTTTCATCATGGTAACCCGTACAAATAATGGTCAACTAGATTTAAAAATCAATTTTACTAGATATTGTTTTAGTGTGTTAAGAAATATTTTATAACTTCAGTTGCCTATTATTTGAATGGCTTAACATGGTGAAACCTCAACTTTTAGCCATTCCCAACATACACGTCAAATATTACCCTTTTTAAAAACTTTTAATTTTCACCTAAAAATTTGTCGATTTCTAAAGTGGTTAATCTTTGAAAATGAAGCATTTTAACATAAAAATTTGAAAATTTCCAATCGGCTAATATTTGACATGCGTGTTGAACCGGCTAAAGAGTCAAGTTTCATCATGGTAACCCCTACAAATAATGGTCAAATGGATTTAAAAATCAATTTTACTAGATATTGTTTAGAGTGTTAAGAAATATTGTTTAACTTCATTTGCCTATTATTTGAATGGCTTAACATGGTGAAACCTCAACTTTTAGCCTTTCCCAACATACACGTCAAATATTACCCTTTTTAAAAACATTCAATTTTCACCTAAAAATTTGTCGATTTCCAAAGTGGCTAATCTATGAAAATGAGGCATTTTAACATAAAAATTTGAAAATTTCCAATCGGCTAATATTTGACATGTGTGTTGGAATTGGCTAAAGAGTCAAGTTTCATCATGGTAACCCGTACAAATAATGGTCAACTAGATTTAAAAATCAATTTTACTAGATATTGTTTTATGACCACAAATAATGGTCAACTAGATTTAAAAATCAATTTTACTAGATATTGTTTTAGTGTGTTAAGAAATATTTTATAACTTCAGTTGCCTATTATTTGAATGGCTTAACATGGTGAAACCTCAACTTTTAGCCATTCCCAACATACACGTCAAATATTACCCTTTTTAAAAACTTTTAATTTTCACCTAAAAATTTGTCGATTTCTAAAGTGGTTAATCTTTGAAAATGAAGCATTTTAACATAAAAATTTGAAAATTTCCAATCGGCTAATATTTGACATGCGTGTTGGAACTGGCTAAAGAGTCAAGTTTCATCATGGTAACCCCTACAAATAATGGTCAAATGGATTTAAAAATCAATTTTACTAGATATTGTTTAGAGTGTTAAGAAATATTGTTTAACTTCATTTGCCTATTATTTGAATGGCTTAACATGGTGAAACCTCAACTTTTAGCCTTTCCCAACATACACGTCAAATATTACCCTTTTTAAAAACATTCAATTTTCACCTAAAAATTTGTCGATTTCCAAAGTGGCTAATCTATGAAAATGAGGCATTTTAACATAAAAATTTGAAAATTTCCAATCGGCTAATATTTGACATGTGTGTTGGAATTGGCTAAAGAGTCAAGTTTCATCATGGTAACCCGTACAAATAATGGTCAACTAGATTTAAAAATCAATTTTACTAGATATTGTTTTAGTGTGTTAAGAAATATTTTATAACTTCAGTTGCCTATTATTTGAATGGCTTAACATGGTGAAACCTCAACTTTTAGCCATTCCCAACATACACGTCAAATATTACCCTTTTTAAAAACTTTTAATTTTCACCTAAAAATTTGTCAATTTCCAAAGTGGTTAATCTTTCAAAATGAAGCATTTTAACATAAAAATTTGAAAATTTCCAATCGGCTAATATTTGACATGCGTGTTGGAACCGGCTAAAGAGTCAAGTTTCATCATGGTAACCCCTACAAATAATGGTCAAATGGATTTAAAAATCAATTTTACTAGATATTGTTTAGAGTGTTAAGAAATATTGTTTAACTTCATTTGCCTATTATTTGAATGGCTTAACATGGTGAAATCTCAACTTTTAGCCATTCCCAACATACACGTCAAATATTACCCTTTTAAAAAACTTTCAATTTTCACATAAAAATTTGTCGATTTCCAAAGTGGTTAATCTATGAAAATGAGGCATTTTAACATAAAAATTTGAAAATTTCCAATCGGCTAATATTTGACATTCGTGTTGGAAATGGCTAAAGAGTCAAGTTTCATCATGGTAACCCCTACAAATAATGGTCAAATGGATTTAAAAATCAATTTTACTAGATATTGTTTAGAGTGTTAAGAAATATTGTTTAACTTCATTTGCCTATTATTTGAATGGCTTAACATGGTGAAACCTCAACTTTTAGCCTTTCCCAACATACATGTCAAATATTACCCTTTTTAAAAACATTCAATTTTCACCTAAAAATTTGTCGATTTCCAAAGTGGCTAATCTATGAAAATGAGGCATTTTAACATAAAAATTTGAAAATTTCCAATCGGCTAATATTTGACATGTGTGTTGGAATTGGCTAAAGAGTCAAGTTTCATCATGGTAACCCCTACAAATAATGGTCAACTAGATTTAAAAATCAATTTTACTAGATATTGTTTTAGTGTGTTAAGAAATATTTATAACTTCAGTTGCCTATTATTTGAATGGCTTAACATGGTGAAACCTCAACTTTTAGCCTTTCCCAACATATACGTCAAATATTACCCTTTTTAAAAACATTCAATTTTCACCTAAAAATTTGTCGATTTCCAAAGTGGCTAATCTATGAAAATGAGGCATTTTAACATAAAAATTTGAAAATTTCCAATCGGCTAATATTTGACATGCGTGTTGGAATTGGCTAAAGAGTAAAGTTTCATCATGGTAACCCGTACAAATAATGGTCAACTAGATTTAAAAATCAATTTTACTAGATATTGTTTTAGTGTGTTAAGAAATATTTTATAACTTCAGTTGCCTATTATTTGAATGGCTTAACATGGTGAAACCTCAACTTTTAGCCATTCCCAACATACACGTCAAATATTACCCTTTTTAAAAACTTTTAATTTTCACCTAAAAATTTGTCGATTTCTAAAGTGGTTAATCTTTGAAAATGAAGCATTTTAACATAAAAATTTGAAAATTTCCAATCGGCTAATATTTGACATGCGTGTTGGAACCGGCTAAAGAGTCAAGTTTCATCATGGTAACCCCTACAAATAATGGTCAAATGGATTTAAAAATCAATTTTACTAGATATTGTATAGAGTGTTAAGAAATATTGTTTAACTTCATTTGCCTATTATTTGAATGGCTTAACATGGTGAAACCTCAACTTTTAGCCTTTCCCAACATACACGTCAAATATTACCCTTTTTAAAAACATTCAATTTTCACCTAAAAATTTGTCGATTTCCAAAGTGGCTAATCTATGAAAATGAGGCATTTTAACATAAAAATTTGAAAATTTCCAATCGGCTAATATTTGACATGTGTGTTGGAATTGGCTAAAGAGTCAAGTTTCATCATGGTAACCCGTACAAATAATGGTCAACTAGATTTAAAAATCAATTTTACTAGATATTGTTTTAGTGTGTTAAGAAATATTTTATAACTTCAGTTGCCTATTATTTGAATGGCTTAACATGGTGAAACCTCAACTTTTAGCCATTCCCAACATACACGTCAAATATTACCCTTTTTAAAAACTTTTAATTTTCACCTAAAAATTTGTCGATTTCTAAAGTGGTTAATCTTTCAAAATGAAGCATTTTAACATAAAAATTTGAAAATTTCCAATCGGCTAATATTTGACATGGGTAAGACAAATACACTTTACATAAGAATAACAATCAATTACTACCAGTTTGTGAAAATATACTCATTTCTATTAATACTTACTAATTAACCAGCCATTCCCAACATACACGTCACATATTAGGCTTTTGAAAAACTTTCAATTTTCACCTAAAAATTTGTCGATTTCCAAAGTGGCTAATCTATGAAAATGAGGCATTTTAATATCAAATTTTGAATTATCCACCCAATATTTAACATCGTTTGGAAATTGCAAACGAATCAAATTTCATCAATGGTAAACGAATCCTTCATAATGGTAACCCTAGAATAATGGTCAAATGGATTTAAAAATCAATTGTACTAGATATTGTTTTAGTGTGATAAGAAATATTTTTTAACTTCATTTTCCTATGATTTAAATGGATTAATATGGTGAAACCTTAGCTTTTAGCCATTCCCAACATACACGTCAAATATTAGCCTTTTGAAAAACTTTCAATTTTCACCTAAAAATTTGTCGATTTCCAAAGTGGTTAATCTATGAAAATGAGGCATTTTACTTTAAAATTTTGAAAATTTTCCAATTGGCTAATATTTAACATGCGTGTTGGAAATTGCAAAAGAGTCAAGTTTCATAATGGTAACCCCTGTAAATAATGGTCAAATGGATTTAAAAATCAATTGTACTAGATATTGTTTTAGTGTGTTAAGAAATATGTTATAACTTCATTTGCCTATGATTTAAATGGCTTAATATGGTGAAACCTCAGCTTTTAGCCATTCCCAACATACACGTCAAATATTAGCCTTCAGAAAAACTTTCAATTTTCACCTAAAAAATTTGTCGATTTCAAAGTGGTTAATCTTTTAAAAATGAGGCATTTTAACTTAAAATTTTGAAAATTTTGCAATCGGCATAATATTTGACATGCGTGTTGGAAATTGCCAAAGAGTAAAGTTTCATAATGGTAACCCTCGTAAAATAATGGTCAAATGGATTTAAAAATCAATTTTACTAGATATTATTTTAGTGTAAAGAAATATTTTATAACTTCATTTGCCTATAATTTAAATAGCTTAATATGGTGATACCTCAGCTTTTAGCCATTCCCCATAACACGTCAAATATTAGCCTTCTAAAAACTTTCAATTTTCACCTAAAAATTTGTCGATTTCCAAAGTGGTTAATCTATGAAAATGAGGCATTTTACTATAAAATTTTGAAAATTTTCCAATTGGCTAATATTTAACATGCGTGTTGGAAATTGCAAAAGAGTCAAGTTTCATAATGGTAACCCCCCGTAAATAATGGTCAAATGGATTTAAAAATCAATTGTACTAGATATTGTTTTAGTGTGTTAAGAAATATTTTATAACTTCATTTGCCTATGATTTAAATGGCTTAATATGGTGAAACCTCGCCTTTTAGCCATTCCCAACATACACGTCAAATATTAGCCTTCGGAAAAACTTTCAATTTTCACCTAAAAATTTGTCGATTTCCAAAGTGGTTAATCTATGAAAATGAGGCATTTTAACTTAAAATTTTGAAAATTTTCAATCGGCTAATATTTGACATGCGTGTTGGAAATTGCAAAAGAGTAAAGTTTCATAATGGTTACCTCGTAAATAATGGTCAAATGGATTTAAAATATATATTTTACTAGATATTGTTTTAGTGTGTTAAGAAATATTTTATTTCATTTGCTTATGATTTGAATGGCTTAATATGGTGAAACCTCGGCTTTTAGCCATTCCCAACATACACGTCAAATATTAGCCTTTTGAAAAACTTTCAATTTTCACCTAAAAATTTGTCGATTTCCAAAGTGGTTAATCTATGAAATGACGCATTTTAACATAAAATTTTGAAAATTTTCCAATCGGCTAATATTTAACATGCGTGTTGGAAATTGCTAAACAGTCAAGTTTCATAATGGTAACCCTCGTAAATAATGGTCAAATGAATTTAAAATCAATCGTACTAGATATTGTTTTAGTGTGATAAGAAATATTTTTTAAATTCATTTTCCTATGATTTAAATGGATTAATATGGTGAAACCTCAACTTTTAGCCATTCCCAACATACACTTCAAATATTAGCCTTTTGAAAAACTTTCAATTTTCACCTAAAAATTTGTCGATTTCCAAAGTGGTTAATCTATGAAAATGAGGCATTTTACTATAAAATTTTGAAAATTTTCCAATTGGCTAATATTTAACATTCGTGTTGGAAATTGCAAAAGAGTCAAGTTTCATAATGGTAACCCCCGCAAATAATGGTCAAATGGATTTAAAAATCAATTTTACTAGATATTATTTTAGTGTGTAAAGAAATATTTTATAACTTCATTTGCCTATGATTTAAATAGCTTAATATGGTGAAACCTCAACTTTTTAGCCATTCCCAACATACACGTCAAATATTAGCCTTCGTAAAAACTTTCAATTTTCACCTAAAAATTAGTCGATTTCCAAAGTGGTTAATCTATGAAAATGAGGCATTTTAACTTAAAATTTTGAAAATTTTGACAATCGGCTAATATTTGACATGCGTGTTGGAATTGCAAAAGAGTAAAGTTTCATAATGGTAACCACCGTAATAAATAATGGTCAAATGGATTTAAAAATATATTTTACTAGATATTGTTTTAGTGTGTTAAGAAATATTTTATTTCATTTGCTTATGATTTGAATGGCTTAATATGGTGAAACCTCAGCTTTTAGCCATTCCCAACATACACGTCAAATATTAGCCTTTTGAAAAACTTTCAATTTTCACCTAAAAATTTGTCGATTTCCAAAGTGGTTAATATATGAAATGACGCATTTTAACATAAAATTTTGAAAATTTTCCAATCGGCTAATATTTAACATGCGTGTTGGAAATTGCAAACGAGTCATGTTTCATAATGGTAACCCCTGTAAATAATGGTCAAATGGATTTAAAAATCAATTGTACTAGATATTGTTTTAGTGTGATAAGAAATATTTTTTAACTTCATTTTCCTATGATTTAAATGGATTAATATGGTGAAACCTCGCCTTTTAGCCATTCCCAACATACACGTCAAATATTAGCCTTTTTAAAAACTTTCAATTTTCACCTAAAAATTTGTCGATTTCCAAAGTGGTTAATCTATGAAAATGAGGCATTTTAACTTACAATTTTGAAAATTTTGCAATCGGCTAATATTTGATATGCGTGTTGGAAATTGCAAAAGAGTAAAGTTTCATAATGGTAACCTCCGTAAATAATGGTCAAATGGATTTAAAAATATATTTTACTAGATATTGTTTTAGTGTGTTAAGAAATATTTTATTTCATTTGCTTATGATTTGAATGGCTTAATATGGTGAAAACTCAGCTTTTAGCCATTCCCAACATACACGTCAAATATTACCTTTTGAAAAACTTTCAATTTTCACCTAAAAATTTGTCGATTTCCAAAGTGGTTAATCTATGAAAATGAGGCATTTTACTATAAAAATTTTGAAAATTTTCCAATTGGCTAATAATTAACATGCTGTTGGAAATTGCAAAAGAGTCAAGTTTCATAATGGTAACCTGTAAATAATGGTCAAATGGATTTAAAAATCAATTGTACTAGATATTGTTTTAGTGTGTTAAGTAATATTTTATAACTTCATTTGCCTATGATTTAAATGGCTTAATATGGTGAAACCTCAGCTTTTAGCCATTCCCAACATACGCGTCAAATATTAGCCTTCAGAAAAACTTTCAATTTTCACCTAAAAATTTGTCGATTTCCAAAGTGGTTAATCTATGAAAATGAGGCATTTTAACTTAAAATTTTGAAAATTTTGCAATCGGCTAATATTTGACATGCGTGTTGGAAATTGCAAAAGAGTAAAGTTTCATAATGGTAACCCCTGTAAATAATGGTCAAATGGATTTAAAAATATATTTTACTAGATATTGTTTTAGTGTGTTAAGAAATATTTTATTTCATTTGCTTATGATTTGAATGGCTTAATATGGTGAAACCTCGGCTTTTAGCCATTCCCAACATACACGTCAAATATTACCCTTTTTAAAAACTTTCAATTTTCACCAAAAAATTTGTCCATTTCCAAAGTGGTTAATCTATGAAAATGACGCATTTTATCATAAAATTTTGAAAATTTTCCAATCCGCTAATATTTAACATGCGTGTTGGAAATTGCAAACGAGTCAAGTTTCATAATGGTAACCCCCCGTAAATAATGGTCAAATGAATTTAAAAATCAATTGTACTAGATATTGTTTTAGTGTGATAAGAAATATTTTTTAAATTCATTTTCCTATGATTTAAATGGATTAATATGGTGAAACCTCAACTTTTAGCCATTCCCAACATATACTTCAAATATTAGCCTTTTGAAAAACTTTCAATTTTCACCTAAAAATTTGTTGATTTCCAAAGTGGTTAATCTATGAAAATGAGGCATTTTACTATAAAATTTTGAAAATTTTCCAATTGGCTAATATATAACATTCGTGTTTGAAATTGCAAAAGAGTCAAGTTTCATAATGGTAACCCCTGTAAATAATGGTCAAATGGATTTTAAAATCAATTTTACTAGATATTATTTTAGTGTGTAAAGAAATATTTTATAACTTCATTTGCCTATGATTTAAATAGCTTAATATGGTGATACCTCAGCTTTTAGCCATTCCCAACATACACGTCAAATATTAGCCTTTTGAAAAACTTTCAATTTTCACCTAAAAATTTGTCGATTTCCAAAGTGGTTAATCTATGAAAATGAGGCATTTTAACTTAAAATTTTGAAAATTTTGCAATCGGCTAATATTTGATATGCGTGTTGGAAATTGCAAAAGAGTAAAGTTTCATAATGGTAACCTCTCGTAAATAATGGTCAAATGGATTTAAAAATATATTTTACTAGATATTGTTTTAGTGTGTTAAGAAATATTTTATTTCATTTGCTTATGATTTGAATGGCTTAATATGGTGAAACCTCGGCTTTTAGCCATTCCCAACATACACGTCAAATATTAGCCTTTTGAAAAACTTTCAATTTTCACCTAAAAATTTGTCGATTTCCAAAGTGGTTAATCTATGAAAATGAGGCATTTTACTATAAAATTTTGAAAATTTTCCAATTGGCTAATATTTAACATGCGTGTTGGAAATTGCAAAAGAGTCAAGTTTCATAATGGTAACCCCGTAAATAATGGTCAAATGGATTTAAAAATCAATTGTACTAGATATTGTTTTAGTGTGTTAAGAAATATTTTATAACTTCATTTGCCTATGATTTAAATGGCTTAATATGGTGAAACCTCGGCTTTTAGCCATTCCCAACATACACGTCAAATATTAGCCTTCGAAAAAACTTTCAATTTTCACCTAAAAATTTGTCGATTTCCAAAGTGGTTAATCTATGAAAATGAGGCATTTTAACTTAAAATTTTGAAAATTTTGCAATCGGCTAATATTTGACATGCGTGTTGGAAATTGCAAAAGAGTAAAGTTTCATAATGGTAACCCCCGTAAATAATGGTCAAATGGATTTAAAAATATATTTTACTAGATATTGTTTTAGTGTGTTAAGAAATATTTTATTTCATTTGCTTATGATTTGAATGGCTTAATATGGTCAAACCTCAACTTTTAGCCATTCCCAACATACACGTCAAATATTAGCCTTTTGAAAAACTTTCAATTTTCACCTAAAAATTTGTCGATTTCCAAAGTGGTTAATCTATGAAATGACGCATTTTAACATAAAATTTTGAAAATTTTCCAATCGGCTAATATTTAACATGCGTGTTGGAAATTGCAAACGAGTCAAGTTTCATAATGGTAACCCCGTAAATAATGGTCAAATGAATTTAAAAATCAATTGTACAAGATATTGTTTTAGTGTGATAAGAAATATTTTTTAAATTCATTTTCCTATGATTTAAATGGATTAATATGGTGAAACCTCAACTTTTAGCCATTCCCAACATACACTTCAAATATTAGCCTTTTGAAAAAGTTTCAATTTTCACCTAAAAATTTGTCGATTTCCAAAGTGGTTAATCTATGAAAATGAGGCATTTTACTATAAAATTTTGAAAATTTTCCAATTGGCTAATATTTAACATTCGTGTTGGAAATTGCAAAAGAGTCAAGTTTCATAATGGTAACCCCTGTAAATAATGGTCAAATGGATTTAAAAATCAATTTTACTAGATATTATTTTAGTGTGTAAAGAAATATTTTATAACTTCATTTGCCTATGATTTAAATAGCTTAATATGGTGATACCTCAGCTTTTAGCCATTCCCAACATACACGTCAAATATTAGCCTTTTGAAAAACTTTCAATTTTCACCTAAAAATTTGTCGATTTCCAAAGTGGTTAATCTATGAAAATGAGGCATTTTAACATAAAATTTTGAAAATTTTGCAATCGGCTAATATTTGACATGCGTGTTAGAAATTGCAAAAGAGTTAAGTTTCATAATGGTAACCCCGTAAATAATGGTCAAATGGATTTAAAAATCAATTGTACTAGATATTGTTTTAGTGTGATAAGAAATATTTTTTAACTTCATTTTCCTATGATTTAAATGGATTAATATGGTGAAACCTTAGCTTTTAGCCATTCCCAACATACACGTCAAATATTAGCCTTTTGAAAAACTTTCAATTTTCACCTAAAAATTTGTCGATTTCCAAAGTGGTTAATCTATGAAAATGAGGCATTTTACTATAAAATTTTGAAAATTTTCCAATTGGCTAATATTTAACATTCGTGTTGGAAATTGCAAAAGAGTCAAGTTTCATAATGGTAACCCCCGTAAATAATGGTCAAATGGATTTAAAAATCAATTGTACTAGATATTGTTTTAGTGTGTTAAGAAATATTTTATAACTTCATTTGCCTATGATTTAAATGGCTTAATATGGTGAAACCTCGGCTTTTAGCCATTCCCAACATACACGTCAAATATTAGCCTTGAAAAAACTTTCAATTTTCACCTAAAAATTTGTCGATTTCCAAAGTGGTTAATCTATGAAAATGAGGCATTTTAACATAAAATTTTGAAAATTTTGCAATCGGCTAATATTTGACATGCGTGTTGGAAATTGCAAAAGAGTTAAGTTTCATAATGGTAACCCTCGTAAATAATGGTGAAATGGATTTAAAAATCAATTGTACTAGATATTGTTTTAGTGTGATAAGAAATATTTTTTAACTTCATTTTCCTATGATTTAAATGGCTTAATATGGTGAAACCTCGGCTTTTAGCCATTCCCCACATACACGTCAAATATTAGCCTTTTGAAAAACTTTCAATTTTCACCTAAAAATTTTGTCGATTTCCAAAGTGGTTAATCTATGAAAATGAGGCATTTTACTATAAAATTTTGAAAATTTTCCAATTGGCTAATATTTAACATGCGTGTTGGAAATTGCAAAAGAGTAAAGTGTCATAATGGTAACCCCTTTAAATAATGGTCAAATGGATTTAAAAATCAATTTTACTAGCCGTTGTTTTAGTGTGTTAAGAAATATTTTATAACTTCATTTGCCTATGATTTAAATTGCTTAATATGGTGAAACCTCGGCTTTTAGCCATTCCCAACGTACACGTCACATATTAGCCTTTTGAAAAACTTTCAATTTTCACCTAAAAATTTGTCGATTTCCAAAGTGGTTAATCTATGAAAATGTTGCATTTTAACAAAAAAATTTGAAACTTTTGCAATCGGCTAATATTTGACATGTGTGTTGGAAATTGCAAAAGAGTAAAGTTTCATAATGGTAACCCCCGTAAATAATGGTCAAATGGATTTAAAAATCAATTTTACTAGTTGTTGTTTTAGTGTGTTAAGAAATATTTTATAACTTCATTTGTTTATGATTTAAATAGCTTAATATGGTGAAACCTCAGCTTTTTAGCCATTCCCAACATACACGTCACATATTAGCCTTTTGAAAAACTTTCAATTTTCACCTAAAAATTTGTCGATTTCCAATGTGGTTAATCGATGAAAATGTGGCATTTTAACAAAAAAAATTGAAAATTTTGCAATCGGCTAATATTTGACATGTGTGTTGGAAATTGCAAAAGAGTAAAGTTTTATAATGGTAACCCCTTTAAATAATGGTCAAATGGATTTAAAAATCAATTTTACTAGCCGTTGTTTTAGTGTGTTAAGAAATATTTTATAACTTCATTTGCCTATGATTTAAATAGCTTAATATGGTGAAACCTCAGCTTTTAGCCATTCCCAACATACACGTCATATATTAGCCTTTTGAAAAACTTTCAATTTTCACCTAAAAATTTGTCGATTTCCAAAGTGGCTAATCTATGAAAATGAGGCATTTTACTATAAAATTTTGAAAATTTTCCAATTGGCTAATATTTAACATGCGTGTTGGAAATTGCAAAAGAGTAAAGTTTCATAATGGTAACCCCTTTAAATAATGGGCAAATGGATTTAAAAATCAATTTTACTAGCCGTTGTTTTAGTGTGTTAAGAAATATTTTATAACTTCATTTGCCTATGATTTAAATAGCTTAATATGGTGAAACCTCGACTTTTAGCCATTCCCAACGTACACGTCACATATTAGCCTTTTGAAAAACTTTCAATTTTCACCTAAAAATTTGTCGATTTCCAAAGTGGTTAATCTATGAAAATGTTGCATTTTAACAAAAAAATTTGAAAATTTTGCAATCGGCTAATATTTGACATGTGTGTTGGAAATTGCAAAAGACTAAAGTTTCATAATGGTAACCCCTTTAAATAATGGTCAAATGGATTTAAAAATGAATTTTACTAGTTGTTGTTTTAGTGTGTTAAGAAATATTTTATAACTTCATTTGTTTATGATTTGAATGGCTTAATATGGTGAAACCTCAGCTTTTAGCCATTCCCAACATACACGTCAAATATTAGCCTTTTGAAAAACTTTCAATTTTCACCTAAAAATTTGTCGATTTCCAAAGTGGTTAATCTATGAAAATGAGGCCTTTTACTATAAAATTTGTAAAATTTTCCAATTGGCTAATATTTAACATGCGTGTTGGAAATTGCAAAAGAGTAAAGTTTCATAATGGTAACCCCTTTAAATAATGGTCAAATGGATTTAAAAATCAATTTTACTAGCCGTTGTTTTAGTGTGTTAAGAAATATTTTATAACTTCATTTGCCTATGATTTAAATAGCTTAATATGGTGAAACCTCAGCTTTTAGCCATTCCCAACATACACGTCACATATTAGCCTTTTGAAAAACTTTCAATTTTCACCTAAAAATTTGTCGATTTCCAAAGTGGTTAATCTATGAAAATGTGGCATTTTAACAAAAAATTTTGAAAATTTTGCAATCGGCTAATATTTGACATGTGTGTTGGAAATTGCAAAAGAGTAAAGTTTTATAATGGTAACCCCTTTAAATAATGGTCAAATGGATTTAAAAATCAATTTTACTAGCTGTTGTTTTAGTATGTTAAGAAATATTTTATAACTTCATTTGCCTATGATTTAAATAGCTTAATATGGTGAAACCTCAGGTTTTAGCCATTCCCAACATACACGTCAAATATTAGCCTTCGAAAAACTTTCAATTTTCACCTAAAAATTAGTCGATTTCCAAAGTGGTTAATCTATGAAAATGAGGCATTTTAACTTAAAATTTTGAAAATTTTGCAATCGGCTAATATTTGACATGCGTGTTGGAAATTGCAAAAGAGTAAAGTTTCATAATGGTAACCCCCGTAAATAATGGTCAAATGGATTTAAAAATATATTTTACTAGATATTGTTTTAGTGTGTTAAGAAATATTTTATTTCATTTGCTTATGATTTGAATGGCTTAATATGGTGAAACCTCGCTTTTAGCCATTCCCAACATACACGTCAAATATTAGCCTTTTGAAAAACTTTCAATTTTCACCTAAAAATTTGTCGATTTCCAAAGTGGTTAATCTATGAAATGACGCATTTTAACATAAAATTTTGAAAATTTTCCAATCGGCTAATATTTAACATGCGTGTTGGAAATTGCAAACGAGTCATGTTTCATAATGGTAACCCCTGTAAATAATGGTCAAATGGATTTAAAAATCAATTGTACTAGATATTGTTTTAGTGTGATAAGAAATATTTTTTAACTTCATTTTCCTATGATTTAAATGGATTAATATGGTGAAACCTCAACTTTTAGCCATTCCCAACATACACTTCAAATATTAGCCTTTTGAAAAAGTTTCAATTTTCACCTAAAAATTTGTCGATTTCCAAAGTGGTTAATCTATGAAAATGAGGCATTTTACTATAAAATTTTGAAAATTTTCCAATTGGCTAATATTTAACATGCGTGTTGGAAATTGCAAAAGAGTCAAGTTTCATAATGGTAACCCCTGTAAATAATGGTCAAATGGATTTAAAAATCAATTGTACTAGATATTGTTTTAGTGTGTTAAGAAATATTTTATAACTTCATTTGCCTATGATTTAAATGGCTTAATATGGTGAAACCTCGCCTTTAGCCATTCCCAACATACACGTCAAATATTAGCCTTCGAAAAACTTTCAATTTTCACCTAAAAATTTGTCGATTTCCAAAGTGGTTAATCTATGAAAATGAGGCATTTTAACTTAAAATTTTGAAAATTTTGCAATCGGCTAATATTTGACATGCGTGTTGGAAATTGCAAAAGAGTAAAGTTTCATAATGGTAACCCCCGTAAATAATGGTCAAATGGATTTAAAAATATATTTTACTAGATATTGTTTTAGTGTGTTAAGAAATATTTTATTTCATTTGCTTATGATTTGAATGGCTTAATATGGTCAAACCTCAACTTTTAGCCATTCCCAACATACACGTCAAATATTAGCCTTTTGAAAAACTTTCAATTTTCACCTAAAAATTTGTCGATTTCCAAAGTGGTTAATCTATGAAATGACGCATTTTAACATAAAATTTTGAAAATTTTCCAATCGGCTAATATTTAACATGCGTGTTGGAAATTGCAAACGAGTCAAGTTTCATAATGGTAACCCCTGTAAATAATGGTCAAATGAATTTAAAAATCAATTGTACAAGATATTGTTTTAGTGTGATAAGAAATATTTTTTAAATTCATTTTCCTATGATTTAAATGGATTAATATGGTGAAACCTCAACTTTTAGCCATTCCCAACATACACTTCAAATATTAGCCTTTTGAAAAAGTTTCAATTTTCACCTAAAAATTTGTCGATTTCCAAAGTGGTTAATCTATGAAAATGAGGCATTTTACTATAAAATTTTGAAAATTTTCCAATTGGCTAATATTTAACATTCGTGTTGGAAATTGCAAAAGAGTCAAGTTTCATAATGGTAACCCTCGTAAATAATGGTCAAATGGATTTAAAAATCAATTTTACTAGATATTATTTTAGTGTGTAAAGAAATATTTTATAACTTCATTTGCCTATGATTTAAATAGCTTAATATGGTGATACCTCAGCTTTTAGCCATTCCCAACATACACGTCAAATATTAGCCTTTTGAAAAACTTTCAATTTTCACCTAAAAATTTGTCGATTTCCAAAGTGGTTAATCTATGAAAATGAGGCATTTTAACATAAAATTTTGAAAATTTTGCAATCGGCTAATATTTGACATGCGTGTTAGAAATTGCAAAAGAGTTAAGTTTCATAATGGTAACCCCTGTAAATAATGGTCAAATGGATTTAAAAATCAATTGTACTAGATATTGTTTTAGTGTGATAAGAAATATTTTTTAACTTCATTTTCCTATGATTTAAATGGATTAATATGGTGAAACCTTAGCTTTTAGCCATTCCCAACATACACGTCAAATATTAGCCTTTTGAAAAACTTTCAATTTTCACCTAAAAATTTGTCGATTTCCAAAGTGGTTAATCTATGAAAATGAGGCATTTTACTATAAAATTTTGAAAATTTTCCAATTGGCTAATATTTAACATTCGTGTTGGAAATTGCAAAAGAGTCAAGTTTCATAATGGTAACCCCCGTAAATAATGGTCAAATGGATTTAAAAATCAATTGTACTAGATATTGTTTTAGTGTGTTAAGAAATATTTTATAACTTCATTTGCCTATGATTTAAATGGCTTAATATGGTGAAACCTCAGCTTTTAGCCATTCCCAACATACACGTCAAATATTAGCCTTCAGAAAAACTTTCAATTTTCACCTAAAAATTTGTCGATTTCCAAAGTGGTTAATCTATGAAAATGAGGCATTTTAACATAAAATTTTGAAAATTTTGCAATCGGCTAATATTTGACATGCGTGTTGGAAATTGCAAAAGAGTTAAGTTTCATAATGGTAACCCCTGTAAATAATGGTGAAATGGATTTAAAAATCAATTGTACTAGATATTGTTTTAGTGTGATAAGAAATATTTTTTAACTTCATTTTCCTATGATTTAAATGGCTTAATATGGTGAAACCTCAGCTTTTAGCCATTCCCCACATACACGTCAAATATTAGCCTTTTGAAAAACTTTCAATTTTCACCTAAAAATTTTGTCGATTTCCAAAGTGGTTAATCTATGAAAATGAGGCATTTTACTATAAAATTTTGAAAATTTTCCAATTGGCTAATATTTAACATGCGTGTTGGAAATTGCAAAAGAGTAAAGTGTCATAATGGTAACCCCTTTAAATAATGGTCAAATGGATTTAAAAATCAATTTTACTAGCTGTTGTTTTAGTGTGTTAAGAAATATTTTATAACTTCATTTGCCTATGATTTAAATTGCTTAATATGGTGAAACCTCAGCTTTTAGCCATTCCCAACGTACACGTCACATATTAGCCTTTTGAAAAACTTTCAATTTTCACCTAAAAATTTGTCGATTTCCAAAGTGGTTAATCTATGAAAATGTTGCATTTTAACAAAAAAATTTGAAACTTTTGCAATGCATATCCCGGCTAATATTTGACATGTGTGTTGGAAATTGCAAAAGAGTAAAGTTTCATAATGGTAACCCTCATAAATAATGGTCAAATGGATTTAAAAATCAATTTTACTAGTTGTTGTTTTAGTGTGTTAAGAAATATTTTATAACTTCATTTGTTTATGATTTAAATAGCTTAATATGGTGAAACCTCAAACTTTTAGCCATTCCCAACATACACGTCACATATTAGCCTTTTGAAAAACTTTCAATTTTCACCTAAAAATTTGTCGATTTCCAATGTGGTTAATCGATGAAAATGTGGCATTTTAACAAAAAAAATTGAAAATTTTGCAATCGGCTAATATTTGACATGTGTGTTGGAAATTGCAAAAGAGTAAAGTTTTATAATGGTAACCCCTTTAAATAATGGTCAAATGGATTTAAAAATCAATTTTACTAGCCGTTGTTTTTTTAGTGTGTTAAGAAATATTTTATAACTTCATTTGCCTATGATTTAAATAGCTTAATATGGTGAAACCTCAGCTTTTAGCCATTCCCAACATACACGTCATATATTAGCCTTTTGAAAAACTTTCAATTTTCACCTAAAAATTTGTCGATTTCCAAAGTGGCTAATCTATGAAAATGAGGCATTTTACTATAAAATTTTGAAAATTTTCCAATTGGCTAATATTTAACATGCGTGTTGGAAATTGCAAAAGAGTAAAGTTTCATAATGGTAACCCCTTTAAATAATGGGCAAATGGATTTAAAAATCAATTTTACTAGCTGTTGTTTTAGTGTGTTAAGAAATATTTTATAACTTCATTTGCCTATGATTTAAATAGCTTAATATGGTGAAACCTCGGCTTTTAGCCATTCCCAAATGTACACGTCACATATTAGCCTTTTGAAAAACTTTCAATTTTCACCTAAAAATTTGTCGATTTCCAAAGTGGTTAATCTATGAAAATGTTGCATTTTAACAAAAAAATTTGAAAATTTTGCAATCGGCTAATATTTGACATGTGTGTTGGAAATTGCAAAAGACTAAAGTTTCATAATGGTAACCCCTTTAAATAATGGTCAAATGGATTTAAAAATGAATTTTACTAGTTGTTGTTTTAGTGTGTTAAGAAATATTTTATAACTTCATTTGTTTATGATTTGAATGGCTTAATATGGTGAAACCTCGGCTTTTAGCCATTCCCAACATACACGTCAAATATTAGCCTTTTGAAAAACTTTCAATTTTCACCTAAAAATTTGTCGATTTCCAAAGTGGTTAATCTATGAAAATGAGGCCTTTTACTATAAAATTTGTAAAATTTTCCAATTGGCTAATATTTAACATGCGTGTTGGAAATTGCAAAAGAGTAAAGTTTCATAATGGTAACCCCTTTAAATAATGGTCAAATGGATTTAAAAATCAATTTTACTAGTCGTTGTTTTAGTGTGTTAAGAAATATTTTATAACTTCATTTGCCTATGATTTAAATAGCTTAATATGGTGAAACCTCGGCTTTTTAGCCATTCCCAACATACACGTCACATATTAGCCTTTTGAAAAACTTTCAATTTTCACCTAAAAATTTGTCGATTTCCAAAGTGGTTAATCTATGAAAATGTGGCATTTTAACAAAAAATTTTGAAAATTTTGCAATCGGCTAATATTTGACATGTGTGTTGGAAATTGCAAAAGAGTAAAGTTTTATAATGGTAACCCCTTTAAATAATGGTCAAATGGATTTAAAAATCAATTTTACTAGCCGTTGTTTTAGTATGTTAAGAAATATTTTATAACTTCATTTGCCTATGATTTAAATAGCTTAATATGGTGAAACCTCGGGTTTTAGCCATTCCCAACATACACGTCAAATATTAGCCTTCGGAAAAACTTTCAATTTTCACCTAAAAATTAGTCGATTTCCAAAGTGGTTAATCTATGAAAATGAGGCATTTTAACTTAAAATTTTGAAAATTTTGCAATCGGCTAATATTTGACATGCGTGTTGGAAATTGCAAAAGAGTAAAGTTTCATAATGGTAACCCTCGTAAATAATGGTCAAATGGATTTAAAAATATATTTTACTAGATATTGTTTTAGTGTGTTAAGAAATATTTTATTTCATTTGCTTATGATTTGAATGGCTTAATATGGTGAAACCTCGGCTTTTAGCCATTCCCAACATACACGTCAAATATTAGCCTTTTGAAAAACTTTCAATTTTCACCTAAAAATTTGTCGATTTCCAAAGTGGTTAATCTATGAAATGACGCATTTTAACATAAAATTTTGAAAATTTTCCAATCGGCTAATATTTAACATGCGTGTTGGAAATTGCAAACGAGTCATGTTTCATAATGGTAACCCCTGTAAATAATGGTCAAATGGATTTAAAAATCAATTGTACTAGATATTGTTTTAGTGTGATAAGAAATATTTTTTAACTTCATTTTCCTATGATTTAAATGGATTAATATGGTGAAACCTCAGCTTTTAGCCATTCCCAACATACACGTCAAATATTAGCCTTTTGAAAAACTTTCAATTTTCACCTAAAAATTTGTCGATTTCCAAAGTGGTTAATCTATGAAAATGAGGCATTTTAACTTAAAATTTTGAAAATTTTGCACTCGGCTAATATTTGACATGCGTGTTGGAAATTGCAAAAGAGTAAAGTTTCATAATGGTAACCCTCGTAAATAATGGTCAAATGGATTTAAAAATCAATTGTACTAGATATTGTTTTAGTGTGTTAAGAAATATTTTATAACTTCATTTGCCTATGATTTAAATGGCTTAATATGGTGAAACCTCAGCTTTTAGCCATTCCCCACATACACGTCAAATATTAGCCTTTTGAAAAACTTTCAATTTTCACCTAAAAATTTTGTCGATTTCCAAAGTGGTTAATCTATGAAAATGAGGCATTTTACTATAAAATTTTGAAAATTTTCCAATTGGCTAATATTTAACATGCGTGTTGGAAATTGCAAAAGAGTAAAGTGTCATAATGGTAACCCCTTTAAATAATGGTCAAATGGATTTAAAAATTAATTTTACTAGCTGTTGTTTTAGTGTGTTAAGAAATATTTTATAACTTCATTTGCCTATGATTTAAATTGCTTAATATGGTGAAACCTCAGCTTTTAGCCATTCCCAACGTACACGTCACATATTAGCCTTTTGAAAAACTTTCAATTTTCACCTAAAAATTTGTCGATTTCCAAAGTGGTTAATCTATGAAAATGTTGCATTTTAACAAAAAAATTTGAAACTTTTGCAATCGGCTAATATTTGACATGTGTGTTGGAAATTGCAAAAGAGTAAAGTTTCATAATGGTAACCCCGTAAATAATGGTCAAATGGATTTAAAAATCAATTTTACTAGTTGTTGTTTTAGTGTGTTAAGAAATATTTTATAACTTCATTTGTTTATGATTTAAATAGCTTAATATGGTGAAACCTCGGCTTTTAGCCATTCCCAACATACACGTCACATATTAGCCTTTTGAAAAACTTTCAATTTTCACCTAAAAATTTGTCGATTTCCAAAGTGGTTAATCGATGAAAATGTGGCATTTTAACAAAAAAAATTGAAAATTTTGCAATCGGCTAATATTTGACATGTGTGTTGGAAATTGCAAAAGAGTAAAGTTTTATAATGGTAACCCCTTTAAATAATGGTCAAATGGATTTAAAAATCAATTTTACTAGCCGTTGTTTTAGTGTGTTAAGAAATATTTTATAACTTCATTTGCCTATGATTTAAATAGCTTAATATGGTGAAACCTCGGCTTTTAGCCATTCCCAACATACACGTCATATATTAGCCTTTTGAAAAACTTTCAATTTTCACCTAAAAATTTGTCGATTTCCAAAGTGGCTAATCTATGAAAATGAGGCATTTTACTATAAAATTTTGAAAATTTTCCAATTGGCTAATATTTAACATGCGTGTTGGAAATTGCAAAAGAGTAAAGTTTCATAATGGTAACCCCTTTAAATAATGGGCAAATGGATTTAAAAATCAATTTTACTAGCTGTTGTTTTAGTGTGTTAAGAAATATTTTATAACTTCATTTGCCTATGATTTAAATAGCTTAATATGGTGAAACCTCAGCTTTTAGCCATTCCCAACAGACACGTCACATATTAGCCTTTTGAAAAACTTTCAATTTTCACCTAAAAATTTGTCGATTTCCAAAGTGGTTAATCTATGAAAATGTTGCATTTTAACAAAAAAATTTGAAAATTTTGCAATCGGCTAATATTTGACATGTGTGTTGGAAATTGCAAAAGACTAAAGTTTCATAATGGTAACCCCTTTAAATAATGGTCAAATGGATTTAAAAATGAATTTTACTAGTTGTTGTTTTAGTGTGTTAAGAAATATTTTATAACTTCATTTGTTTATGATTTGAATGGCTTAATATGGTGAAACCTCAGCTTTTAGCCATTCCCAACATACACGTCAAATATTAGCCTTTTGAAAAACTTTCAATTTTCACCTAAAAATTTGTCGATTTCCAAAGTGTTTAATCTATGAAAATGAGGCCTTTTACTATAAAATTTGTAAAATTTTCCAATTGGCTAATATTTAACATGCGTGTTGGAAATTGCAAAAGAGTAAAGTTTCATAATGGTAACCCCTTTAAATAATGGTCAAATGGATTTAAAAATCAATTTTACTAGCCGTTGTTTTTTAGTGTGTTAAGAAATATTTTATAACTTCATTTGCCTATGATTTAAATAGCTTAATATGGTGAAACCTCAGCTTTTAGCCATTCCCAACATACACGTCACATATTAGCCTTTTGAAAAACTTTCAATTTTCACCTAAAAATTTGTCGATTTCCAAAGTGGTTAATCTATGAAAATGTGGCATTTTAACAAAAAATTTTGAAAATTTTGCAATCGGCTAATATTTGACATGTGTGTTGGAAATTGCAAAAGAGTAAAGTTTTATAATGGTAACCCCTTTAAATAATGGTCAAATGGATTTAAAAATCAATTTTACTAGCCGTTGTTTTAGTATGTTAAGAAATATTTTATAACTTCATTTGCCTATGATTTAAATAGCTTAATATGGTGAAACCTCGGCTTTTAGCCATTCCCAACATACACGTCAAATATTAGCCTTCGAAAAACTTTCAATTTTCACCTAAAAATTTGTCGATTTCCAAAGTGGTTAATCTATGAAAATGAGGCATTTTAACTTAAAATTTTGAAAATTTTGCAATCGGCTAATATTTGACATGCGTGTTGGAAATTGCAAACGAGTCAAGTTTCATAATGGTAACCCCGGTAAATAATGGTCAAATGGATTTAAAAATCAATTGTACTAGATATTGTTTTAGTGTGATAAGAAATATTTTTTAAATTCATTTTCCTATGATTTAAATGGATTAATATGGTGAAACCTCAACTTTTAGCCATTCCCAACATACACTTCAAATATTAGCCTTTTGAAAAACTTTCAATTTTCACCTAAAAATTTGTCGATTTCCAAAGTGGTTAATCTATGAAAATGAGGCATTTTACTATAAAATTTTGAAAATTTTCCAATTGGCTAATATTTAACATTCGTGTTGGAAATTGCAAAAGAGTCAAGTTTCATAATGGTAACCCCGTAAATAATGGTCAAATGGATTTAAAAATCAATTTTACTAGATATTATTTTAGTGTGTAAAGAAATATTTTATAACTTCATTTGCCTATGATTTAAATAGCTTAATATGGTGATACCTCGGCTTTTAGCCATTCCCAACATACACGTCAAATATTAGCCTTCAGAAAAACTTTCAATTGTCACCTAAAAATTTGTCGATTTCCAAAGTGGTTAATCTATGAAAATGAGGCATTTTAACATAAAATTTTGAAAATTTTGCAATCGGCTAATATTTGACATGCGTGTTGGAAATTGAAAAAGAGTTAAGTTTCATAATGGTAACCCTCGTAAATAATGGTCAAATGGATTTAAAAATCAATTGTACTAGATATTGTTTTAGTGTGATAAGAAATATTTTTTAACTTCATTTTCCTATAATTTAAATGGATTAATATGGTGAAACCTTAGCTTTTAGCCATTCCCAACATACACGTCAAATATTAGCCTTTTGAAAAACTTTCAATTTTCACCTAAAAATTTGTCGATTTCCAAAGTGGTTAATCTATGAAAATGAGGCATTTTACTATAAAATTTTGAAAATTTTCCAATTGGCTAATATTTAACATGCGTGTTGGAAATTGCAAAAGAGTCAAGTTTCATAATGGTAACCCCCGTAAATAATGGTCAAATGGATTTAAAACTCAATTGTACTAGATATTGTTTTAGTGTGTTAAGAAATATTTTATAACTTCATTTGCCTATGATTTAAATGGCTTAATATGGTGAAACCTCGGCTTTTAGCCATTCCCAACATACACGTCAAATATTAGCCTTCGAAAAACTTTCAATTTTCACCTAAAAATTTCTCGATTTCCAAAGTGGTTAATCTATGAAAATGAGGCATTTTAACTTAAAATTTTGAAAATTTTGCAATCGGCTAATATTTGACATGCGTGTTGGAAATTGCAAAAGAGTAAAGTTTCATAATGGTAACCCCTGTAAATAATGGTCAAATGGATTTAAAAATATATTTTACTAGATATTGTTTTAGTGTGTTAAGAAATATTTTATTTCATTTGCTTATGATTTGAATGGCTTAATATGGTGAAACCTCAGCTTTTAGCCATTCCCAACATACACGTCAAATATTAGCCTTTTGAAAAACTTTCAATTTTCACCTAAAAATTTGTCGATTTCCAAAGTGGTTAATCTATGAAATGACGCATTTTAACATAAAATTTTGAAAATTTTCCAATCGGCTAATATTTAACATGCGTGTTGGAAATTGCAAACGAGTCATGTTTCATAATGGTAACCCCTGTAAATAATGGTCAAATGGATTTAAAAATCAATTGTACTAGATATTGTTTTAGTGTGATAAGAAATATTTTTTAACTTCATTTTCCTATGATTTAAATGGATTAATATGGTGAAACCTCGGCTTTTAGCCATTCCCAACATACACGTCAAATATTAGCCTTTTGAAAAACTTTCAATTTTCACCTAAAAATTTGTCGATTTCCAAAGTGGTTAATCTATGAAAATGAGGCATTTTAACTTAAAATTTTGAAAATTTTGCACTCGGCTAATATTTGACATGCGTGTTGGAAATTGCAAAAGAGTAAAGTTTCATAATGGTAACCCCCGTAAATAATGGTCAAATGGATTTAAAAATATATTTTACTAGATATTGTTTTAGTGTGTTAAGAAATATTTTATTTCATTTGCTTATGATTTGAATGGTTTAATATGGTGAAACCTCGGCTTTTAGCCATTCCCAACATACACGTCAAATATTAGCCTTTTGAAAAACTTTCAATTTTCACCTAAAAATTTGTCGATTTCCAAAGTGGTTAATCTATGAAAATGAGGCATTTTACTATAAAATTTTGAAAATTTTCCAATTGGCTAATATTTAACATGCGTGTTGGAAATTGCAAAAGAGTCAAGTTTCATAATGGTAACCCCTGTAAATAATGGTCAAATGGATTTAAAACTCAATTGTACTAGATATTGTTTTAGTGTGTTAAGAAATATTTTATAACTTCATTTGCCTATGATTTAAATGGCTTAATATGGTGAAACCTCAGCTTTTAGCCATTCCCAACATACACGTCAAATATTAGCCTTCAGAAAAACTTTCAATTTTCACCTAAAAATTTGTCGATTTCCAAAGTGGTTAATCTATGAAAATGAGGCATTTTAACTTAAAATTTTGAAAATTTTGCAATCGGCTAATATTTGACATGCGTGTTGGAAATTGCAAAAGAGTAAAGTTTCATAATGGTAACCCCTGTAAATAATGGTCAAATGGATTTAAAAATATATTTTACTAGATATTGTTTTAGTGTGTTAAGAAATATTTTATTTCATTTGCTTATGATTTGAATGGCTTAATATGGTGAAACCTCAGCTTTTAGCCATTCCCAACATACACGTCAAATATTAGCCTTTTGAAAAACTTTCAATTTTCACCTAAAAATTTGTCGATTTCCAAAGTGGTTAATCTATGAAATGACGCATTTTAACATAAAATTTTGAAAATTTTCCAATCGGCTAATATTTAACATGCGTGTTGGAAATTGCAAACGAGTCAAGTTTCATAATGGTAACCCTCGTAAATAATGGTCAAATGGATTTAAAAATCAATTGTACTAGATATTGTTTTAGTGTGATAAGAAATATTTTTTAAATTCATTTTCCTATGATTTAAATGGATTAATATGGTGAAACCTCAACTTTTAGCCATTCCCAACATACACTTCAAATATTAGCCTTTTGAAAAACTTTCAATTTTCACCTAAAAATTTGTCGATTTCCAAAGTGGTTAATCTATGAAAATGAGGCATTTTAACTTAAAATTTTGAAAATTTTGCACTCGGCTAATATTTGACATGCGTGTTGGAAATTGCAAAAGAGTAAAGTTTCATAATGGTAACCCTCGTAAATAATGGTCAAATGGATTTAAAAATCAATTGTACTAGATATTGTTTTAGTGTGATAAGAAATATTTTTTAACTTCATTTTCCTATAATTTAAATGGATTAATATGGTGAAACCTTAGCTTTTAGCCATTCCCAACATACACGTCAAATATTAGCCTTTTGAAAAACTTTCAATTTTCACCTAAAAATTTGTCGATTTCCAAAGTGGTTAATCTATGAAAATGAGGCATTTTACTATAAAATTTTGAAAATTTTCCAATTGGCTAATATTTAACATGCGTGTTGGAAATTGCAAAAGAGTCAAGTTTCATAATGGTAACCCCCTGTAAATAATGGTCAAATGGATTTAAAACTCAATTGTACTAGATATTGTTTTAGTGTGTTAAGAAATATTTTATAACTTCATTTGCCTATGATTTAAATGGCTTAATATGGTGAAACCTCGGCTTTTAGCCATTCCCAACATACACGTCAAATATTAGCCTTCGAGAAAAACTTTCAATTTTCACCTAAAAATTTGTCGATTTCCAAAGTGGTTAATCTATGAAAATGAGGCATTTTAACTTAAAATTTTGAAAATTTTGCAATCGGCTAATATTTGACATGCGTGTTGGAAATTGCAAAAGAGTAAAGTTTCATAATGGTAACCCCCGTAAATAATGGTCAAATGGATTTAAAAATATATTTTACTAGATATTGTTTTAGTGTGTTAAGAAATATTTTATTTCATTTGCTTATGATTTGAATGGCTTAATATGGTGAAACCTCGGCTTTTAGCCATTCCCAACATACACGTCAAATATTAGCCTTTTGAAAAACTTTCAATTTTCACCTAAAAATTTGTCGATTTCCAAAGTGGTTAATCTATGAAATGACGCATTTTAACATAAAATTTTGAAAATTTTCCAATCGGCTAATATTTAACATGCGTGTTGGAAATTGCAAACGAGTCATGTTTCATAATGGTAACCCCTGTAAATAATGGTCAAATGGATTTAAAAATCAATTGTACTAGATATTGTTTTAGTGTGATAAGAAATATTTTTTAACTTCATTTTCCTATGATTTAAATGGATTAATATGGTGAATCTCAGCTTTTAGCCATTCCCAACATACACGTCAAATATTAGCCTTTTGAAAAACTTTCAATTTTCACCTAAAAATTTGTCGATTTCCAAAGTGGTTAATCTATGAAAATGAGGCATTTTAACTTAAAATTTTGAAAATTTTGCACTCGGCTAATATTTGACATGCGTGTTGGAAATTGCAAAAGAGTAAAGTTTCATAATGGTAACCCCCGTAAATAATGGTCAAATGGATTTAAAAATATATTTTACTAGATATTGTTTTAGTGTGTTAAGAAATATTTTATTTCATTTGCTTATGATTTGAATGGTTTAATATGGTGAAACCTCGGCTTTTAGCCATTCCCAACATACACGTCAAATATTAGCCTTTTGAAAAACTTTCAATTTTCACCTAAAAATTTGTCGATTTCCAAAGTGGTTAATCTATGAAAATGAGGCATTTTACTATAAAATTTTGAAAATTTTCCAATTGGCTAATATTTAACATGCGTGTTGGAAATTGCAAAAGAGTCAAGTTTCATAATGGTAACCCCTGTAAATAATGGTCAAATGGATTTAAAAATCAATTGTACTAGATATTGTTTTAGTGTGTTAAGAAATATTTTATAACTTCATTTGCCTATGATTTAAATGGCTCAATATGGTGACACCTCAACTTTTAGCCATTCCCAACATACACGTCAAATATTAGCCTTCGAAAAACTTTCAATTTTCACCTAAAAATTTGTCGATTTCCAAAGTGGTTAATCTATGAAAATGAGGCATTTTAACTTAAAATTTTGAAAATTTTGCAATCGGCTAATATTTGACATGCGTGTTGGAAATTGCAAAAGAGTAAAGTTTCATAATGGTAACCCCCGTAAATAATGGTCAAATGGATTTAAAAATATATTTTACTAGATATTGTTTTAGTGTGTTAAGAAATATTTTATTTCATTTGCTTATGATTTGAATGGCTTAATATGGTGAAACCTCGGCTTTTAGCCATTCCCAACATACACGTCAAATATTAGCCTTTTGAAAAACTTTCAATTTTCACCTAAAAATTTGTCGATTTCCAAAGTGGTTAATCTATGAAATGATGCATTTTAACATAAAATTTTGAAAATTTTCCAATCGGCTAATATTTAACATGCGTGTTGGAAATTGCAAACGAGTCAAGTTTCATAATGGTAACCCCTGTAAATAATGGTCAAATGGATTTAAAAATCAATTGTACTAGATATTGTTTTAGTGTGATAAGAAATATTTTTTAAATTCATTTTCCTATGATTTAAATGGATTAATATGGTGAAACCTCAACTTTTAGCCATTCCCAACATACACTTCAAATATTAGCCTTTTGAAAAACTTTCAATTTTCACCTAAAAATTTGTCGATTTCCAAAGTGGTTAATCTATGAAAATGAGGCATTTTAACTTAAAATTTTGAAAATTTTGCACTCGGCTAATATTTGACATGCGTGTTGGAAATTGCAAAAGAGTAAAGTTTCATAATGGTAACCCACTGTAAATAATGGTCAAATGGATTTAAAAATATATTTTACTAGATATTGTTTTAGTGTGTTAAGAAATATTTTATTTCATTTGCTTATGATTTGAATGGTTTAATATGGTGAAACCTCGGCTTTTAGCCATTCCCAACATACACGTCAAATATTAGCCTTTTGAAAAACTTTCAATTTTCACCTAAAAATTTGTCGATTTCCAAAGTGGTTAATCTATGAAAATGAGGCATTTTACTATAAAATTTTGAAAATTTTCCAATTGGCTAATATTTAACATGCGTGTTGGAAATTGCAAAAGAGTCAAGTTTCATAATGGTAACCCCCGTAAATAATGGTCAAATGGATTTAAAAATCAATTGTACTAGATATTGTTTTAGTGTGTTAAGAAATATTTTATAACTTCATTTGCCTATGATTTAAATGGCTCAATATGGTGACACCTCAACTTTTAGCCATTCCCAACATACACGTCAAATATTAGCCTTCGAAAAAAACTTTCAATTTTCACCTAAAAATTTGTCGATTTCCAAAGTGGTTAATCTATGAAAATGAGGCATTTTAACTTAAAATTTTGAAAATTTTGCAATCGGCTAATATTTGACATGCGTGTTGGAAATTGCAAAAGAGTAAAGTTTCATAATGGTAACCCCCGTAAATAATGGTCAAATGGATTTAAAAATATATTTTACTAGATATTGTTTTAGTGTGTTAAGAAATATTTTATTTCATTTGCTTATGATTTGAATGGCTTAATATGGTGAAACCTCGGCTTTTAGCCATTCCCAACATACACGTCAAATATTAGCCTTTTGAAAAACTTTCAATTTTCACCTAAAAATTTGTCGATTTCCAAAGTGGTTAATCTATGAAATGACGCATTTTAACATAAAATTTTGAAAATTTTCCAATCGGCTAATATTTAACATGCGTGTTGGAAATTGCAAACGAGTCATGTTTCATAATGGTAACCCCTGTAAATAATGGTCAAATGGATTTAAAAATCAATTGTACTAGATATTGTTTTAGTGTGATAAGAAATATTTTTTAACTTCATTTTCCTATGATTTAAATGGATTAATATGGTGAAACCTCAGCTTTTAGCCATTCCCAACATACACGTCAAATATTAGCCTTTTGAAAAACTTTCAATTTTCACCTAAAAATTTGTCGATTTCCAAAGTGGTTAATCTATGAAAATGAGGCATTTTAACTTAAAATTTTGAAAATTTTGCACTCGGCTAATATTTGACATGCGTGTTGGAAATTGCAAAAGAGTAAAGTTTCATAATGGTAACCCATGTAAATAATGGTCAAATGGATTTAAAAATATATTTTACTAGATATTGTTTTAGTGTGTTAAGAAATATTTTATTTCATTTGCTTATGATTTGAATGGTTTAATATGGTGAAACCTCGGCTTTTAGCCATTCCCAACATACACGTCAAATATTAGCCTTTTGAAAAACTTTCAATTTTCACCTAAAAATTTGTCGATTTCCAAAGTGGTTAATCTATGAAAATGAGGCATTTTACTATAAAATTTTGAAAATTTTCCAATTGGCTAATATTTAACATGCGTGTTGGAAATTGCAAAAGAGTCAAGTTTCATAATGGTAACCCCGTAAATAATGGTCAAATGGATTTAAAAATCAATTGTACTAGATATTGTTTTAGTGTGTTAAGAAATATTTTATAACTTCATTTGCCTATGATTTAAATGGCTCAATATGGTGACACCTCAACTTTTAGCCATTCCCAACATACACGTCAAATATTAGCCTTCAGAAAAACTTTCAATTTTCACCTAAAAATTTGTCGATTTCCAAAGTGGTTAATCTATGAAAATGAGGCATTTTAACTTAAAATTTTGAAAATTTTGCAATCGGCTAATATTTGACATGCGTGTTGGAAATTGCAAAAGAGTAAAGTTTCATAATGGTAACCCCCGTAAATAATGGTCAAATGGATTTAAAAATATATTTTACTAGATATTGTTTTAGTGTGTTAAGAAATATTTTATTTCATTTGCTTATGATTTGAATGGCTTAATATGGTGAAACCTCGGCTTTTAGCCATTCCCAACATACACGTCAAATATTAGCCTTTTGAAAAACTTTCAATTTTCACCTAAAAATTTGTCGATTTCCAAAGTGGTTAATCTATGAAATGATGCATTTTAACATAAAATTTTGAAAATTTTCCAATCGGCTAATATTTAACATGCGTGTTGGAAATTGCAAACGAGTCAAGTTTCATAATGGTAACCCCCGTAAATAATGGTCAAATGGATTTAAAAATCAATTGTACTAGATATTGTTTTAGTGTGATAAGAAATATTTTTTAAATTCATTTTCCTATGATTTAAATGGATTAATATGGTGAAACCTCAACTTTTAGCCATTCCCAACATACACTTCAAATATTAGCCTTTTGAAAAACTTTCAATTTTCACCTAAAAATTTGTCGATTTCCAAAGTGGTTAATCTATGAAAATGAGGCATTTTAACTTAAAATTTTGAAAATTTTGCACTCGGCTAATATTTGACATGCGTGTTGGAAATTGCAAAAGAGTAAAGTTTCATAATGGTAACCCCTGTAAATAATGGTCAAATGGATTTAAAAATCAATTGTACTAGATATTGTTTTAGTGTGATAAGAAATATTTTTTAACTTCATTTTCCTATAATTTAAATGGATTAATATGGTGAAACCTTAGCTTTTAGCCATTCCCAACATACACGTCAAATATTAGCCTTTTGAAAAACTTTCAATTTTCACCTAAAAATTTGTCGATTTCCAAAGTGGTTAATCTATGAAAATGAGGCATTTTACTATAAAATTTTGAAAATTTTCCAATTGGCTAATATTTAACATGCGTGTTGGAAATTGCAAAAGAGTCAAGTTTCATAATGGTAACCCCCGTAAATAATGGTCAAATGGATTTAAAACTCAATTGTACTAGATATTGTTTTAGTGTGTTAAGAAATATTTTATAACTTCATTTGCCTATGATTTAAATGGCTTAATATGGTGAAACCTCGGCTTTTAGCCATTCCCAACATACACGTCAAATATTAGCCTTCGAAAAACTTTCAATTTTCACCTAAAAATTTGTCGATTTCCAAAGTGGTTAATCTATGAAAATGAGGCATTTTAACTTAAAATTTTGAAAATTTTGCAATCGGCTAATATTTGACATGCGTGTTGGAAATTGCAAAAGAGTAAAGTTTCATAATGGTAACCCCCGTAAATAATGGTCAAATGGATTTAAAAATATATTTTACTAGATATTGTTTTAGTGTGTTAAGAAATATTTTATTTCATTTGCTTATGATTTGAATGGCTTAATATGGTGAAACCTCGGCTTTTAGCCATTCCCAACATACACGTCAAATATTAGCCTTTTGAAAAACTTTCAATTTTCACCTAAAAATTTGTCGATTTCCAAAGTGGTTAATCTATGAAATGACGCATTTTAACATAAAATTTTGAAAATTTTCCAATCGGCTAATATTTAACATGCGTGTTGGAAATTGCAAACGAGTCAAGTTTCATAATGGTAACCCCTGTAAATAATGGTCAAATGGATTTAAAAATCAATTGTACTAGATATTGTTTTAGTGTGATAAGAAATATTTTTTAAATTCATTTTCCTATGATTTAAATGGATTAATATGGTGAAACCTCAACTTTTAGCCATTCCCAACATACACTTCAAATATTAGCCTTTTGAAAAACTTTCAATTTTCACCTAAAAATTTGTCGATTTCCAAAGTGGTTAATCTATGAAAATGAGGCATTTTAACTTAAAATTTTGAAAATTTTGCACTCGGCTAATATTTGACATGCGTGTTGGAAATTGCAAAAGAGTAAAGTTTCATAATGGTAACCCCTGTAAATAATGGTCAAATGGATTTAAAAATCAATTGTACTAGATATTGTTTTAGTGTGATAAGAAATATTTTTTAACTTCATTTTCCTATAATTTAAATGGATTAATATGGTGAAACCTTAGCTTTTAGCCATTCCCAACATACACGTCAAATATTAGCCTTTTGAAAAACTTTCAATTTTCACCTAAAAATTTGTCGATTTCCAAAGTGGTTAATCTATGAAAATGAGGCATTTTACTATAAAATTTTGAAAATTTTCCAATTGGCTAATATTTAACATGCGTGTTGGAAATTGCAAAAGAGTCAAGTTTCATAATGGTAACCCCCCGTAAATAATGGTCAAATGGATTTAAAAATCAATTGTCTTAGATATTGTTTTAGTGTGTTAAGAAATATTTTATAACTTCATTTGCCTATGATTTAAATGGCTCAATATGGTGACACCTCAACTTTTAGCCATTCCCAACATACACGTCAAATATTAGCCTTCGAAAAACTTTCAATTTTCACCTAAAAATTTGTCGATTTCCAAAGTGGTTAATCTATGAAAATGAGGCATTTTAACTTAAAATTTTGAAAATTTTGCAATCGGCTAATATTTGACATGCGTGTTGGAAATTGCAAAAGAGTAAAGTTTCATAATGGTAACCCCTGTAAATAATGGTCAAATGGATTTAAAAATATATTTTACTAGATATTGTTTTAAAGTGTGTTAAGAAATATTTTATTTCATTTGCTTATGATTTGAATGGCTTAATATGGTGAAACCTCGGCTTTTAGCCATTCCCAACATACACGTCAAATATTAGCCTTTTGAAAAACTTTCAATTTTCACCTAAAAATTTGTCGATTTCCAAAGTGGTTAATCTATGAAATGACGCATTTTAACATAAAATTTTGAAAATTTTCCAATCGGCTAATATTTAACATGCGTGTTGGAAATTGCAAACGAGTCAAGTTTCATAATGGTAACCCCCGTAAATAATGGTCAAATGGATTTAAAAATCAATTGTACTAGATATTGTTTTAGTGTGATAAGAAATATTTTTTAAATTCATTTTCCTATGATTTAAATGGATTAATATGGTGAAACCTCAACTTTTAGCCATTCCCAACATACACTTCAAATATTAGCCTTTTGAAAAACTTTCAATTTTCACCTAAAAATTTGTCGATTTCCAAAGTGGTTAATCTATGAAAATGAGGCATTTTAACTTAAAATTTTGAAAATTTTGCACTCGGCTAATATTTGACATGCGTGTTGGAAATTGCAAAAGAGTAAAGTTTCATAATGGTAACCCGTAAATAATGGTCAAATGGATTTAAAAATCAATTGTACTAGATATTGTTTTAGTGTGATAAGAAATATTTTTTAACTTCATTTTCCTATAATTTAAATGGATTAATATGGTGAAACCTTAGCTTTTTAGCCATTCCCAACATACACGTCAAATATTAGCCTTTTGAAAAACTTTCAATTTTCACCTAAAAATTTGTCGATTTCCAAAGTGGTTAATCTATGAAAATGAGGCATTTTACTATAAAATTTTGAAAATTTTCCAATTGGCTAATATTTAACATGCGTGTTGGAAATTGCAAAAGAGTCAAGTTTCATAATGGTAACCCCTCGTAAATAATGGTCAAATGGATTTAAAAATCAATTGTACTAGATATTGTTTTAGTGTGTTAAGAAATATTTTATAACTTCATTTGCCTATGATTTAAATGGCTCAATATGGTGACACCTCAACTTTTAGCCATTCCCAACATACACGTCAAATATTAGCCTTCAGAAAAACTTTCAATTTTCACCTAAAAATTTGTCGATTTCCAAAGTGGTTAATCTATGAAAATGAGGCATTTTAACTTAAAATTTTGAAAATTTTGCAATCGGCTAATATTTGACATGCGTGTTGGAAATTGCAAAAGAGTAAAGTTTCATAATGGTAACCCCCTGTAAATAATGGTCAAATGGATTTAAAAATATATTTTACTAGATATTGTTTTAGTGTGTTAAGAAATATTTTATTTCATTTGCTTATGATTTGAATGGCTTAATATGGTGAAACCTCAGCTTTTAGCCATTCCCAACATACACGTCAAATATTAGCCTTTTGAAAAACTTTCAATTTTTCACCTAAAAATTTGTCGATTTCCAAAGTGGTTAATCTATGAAATGACGCATTTTAACATAAAATTTTGAAAATTTTCCAATCGGCTAATATTTAACATGCGTGTTGGAAATTGCAAACGAGTCAAGTTTCATAATGGTAACCCCTGTAAATAATGGTCAAATGGATTTAAAAATCAATTGTACTAGATATTGTTTTAGTGTGATAAGAAATATTTTTTAAATTCATTTTCCTATGATTTAAATGGATTAATATGGTGAAACCTCAACTTTTAGCCATTCCCAACATACACTTCAAATATTAGCCTTTTGAAAAACTTTCAATTTTCACCTAAAAATTTGTCGATTTCCAAAGTGGTTAATCTATGAAAATGAGGCATTTTACTATAAAATTTTGAAAATTTTCCAATTGGCTAATATTTAACATTCGTGTTGGAAATTGCAAAAGAGTCAAGTTTCATAATGGTAACCCCTGTAAATAATGGTCAAATGGATTTAAAAATCAATTTTACTAGATATTATTTTAGTGTGTAAAGAAATATTTTATAACTTCATTTGCCTATGATTTAAATAGCTTAATATGGTGATACCTCAGCTTTTAGCCATTCCCAACATACACGTCAAATATTAGCCTTCGAAAAACTTTCAATTGTCACCTAAAAATTTGTCGATTTCCAAAGTGGTTAATCTATGAAAATGAGGCATTTTAACATAAAATTTTGAAAATTTTGCAATCGGCTAATATTTGACATGCGTGTTGGAAATTGAAAAAGAGTTAAGTTTCATAATGGTAACCCCTGTAAATAATGGTCAAATGGATTTAAAAATCAATTGTACTAGATATTGTTTTAGTGTGATAAGAAATATTTTTTAACTTCATTTTCCTATAATTTAAATGGATTAATATGGTGAAACCTTAGCTTTTAGCCATTCCCAACATACACGTCAAATATTAGCCTTTTGAAAAACTTTCAATTTTCACCTAAAAATTTGTCGATTTCCAAAGTGGTTAATCTATGAAAATGAGGCATTTTACTATAAAATTTTGAAAATTTTCCAATTGGCTAATATTTAACATGCGTGTTGGAAATTGCAAAAGAGTCGAGTTTCATAATGGTAACCCCTGTAAATAATGGTCAAATGGATTTAAAACTCAATTGTACTAGATATTGTTTTAGTGTGTTAAGAAATATTTTATAACTTCATTTGCCTATGATTTAAATGGCTTAATATGGTGAAACCTCGGCTTTTTAGCCATTCCCAACATACACGTCAAATATTAGCCTTCGAGAAAAACTTTCAATTTTCACCTAAAAATTTGTCGATTTCCAAAGTGGTTAATCTATGAAAATGAGGCATTTTAACTTAAAATTTTGAAAATTTTGCAATCGGCTAATATTTGACATGCGTGTTGGAAATTGCAAAAGAGTAAAGTTTCATAATGGTAACCCTTGTAAATAATGGTCAAATGGATTTAAAAATATATTTTACTAGATATTGTTTTAGTGTGTTAAGAAATATTTTATTTCATTTGCTTATGATTTGAATGGCTTAATATGGTGAAACCTCGGCTTTTAGCCATTCCGAACATACACGTCAAATATTAGCCTTTTGAAAAACTTTCAATTTTCACCTAAAAATTTGTCGATTTCCAAAGTGGTTAATCTATGAAATGACGCATTTTAACATAAAATTTTGAAAATTTTCCAATCGGCTAATATTTAACATGCGTGTTGGAAATTGCAAACGAGTCATGTTTCATAATGATAACCCCGTAAATAATGGTCAAATGGATTTAAAAATCAATTGTACTAGATATTGTTTTAGTGTGATAAGAAATATTTTTTAACTTCATTTTCCTATGATTTAAATGGATTAATATGGTGAAACCTCGGCTTTTAGCCATTCCCAACATACACGTCAAATATTAGCCTTTTGAAAAACTTTCAATTTTCACCTAAAAATTTGTCGATTTCCAAAGTGGTTAATCTATGAAAATGAGGCATTTTACTATAAAATTTTGAAAATTTTCCAATTGGCTAATATTTAACATTCGTGTTGGAAATTGCAAAAGAGTCAAGTTTCATAATGGTAACCCACGTAAATAATGGTCAAATGGATTTAAAAATCAATTTTACTAGATATTATTTTAGTGTGTAATGAAATATTTTATAACTTCATTTGCCTATGATTTAAATAGCTTAATATGGTGATACCTCGGCTTTTAGCCATTCCCAACATACACGTCAAATATTAGCCTTCGAAAAACTTTCAATTTTCACCTAAAAATTTGTCGATTTCAAAGAGTGGTTAATGGATGAAAATGAGGCATTTTAACATAAAATTTTGAAAATTTTGCAATCGGCTAATATTTGACATGCGTGTTAAGAAATTGCAAAAAGAGTTAAGTTTCTATAATGGTAACCCCCGTAAATAATGGTCAAATGGATTTAAAGAAAATCAATTGTATTAGATATTGTTTTAGTGTGTCTAAGAAATATTTTTTAAATTTCATTTTCCTACGATTTAAATGACTTAACATTGTGAATTCTCAATTTCTTAGCCATTCCCCACCATACACGTCAAATATAACTGGCACTTTTGAAAAACTTTCAATTTTCACCTAAAAATTTGCCTGTCGATTTCCAAAGTGGTTAATGCTCATGAAAATGAGGCATTTTACTTACATAAAATTTTAAGAAAATTTTCCAATTGGCTAATATTTAACATGCGTGTTGGGGAAATTGCAAAAGAGTAAAGTGTCATAATGGTAACCACTTTAAATAATGGTCAAATGGATTTAAAAATCAATTTTACTAGTACGTTGTTTTAAAGTGTGTTAAGAAATATTTTATAACTTCATTTGCTTTACTAATTTAAATAGCTTAATATGGTGAAACCTCGCTTTTTAAGCCATTCCCACCGGTGACGTCACATATTAGCCTTTTGAAAAAGCATTCAAAAATTTTCACCTAAAAAATTTGTCGATTTCCAAAGTGGTTAATCCATGAAAATGTTGCATTTTAACAAAAAAATTTGAAACTTTTGCAATCGGCTAATATTTTGATATGTGTGTTGGAAATTGCAAAAGAGTAAAGTTTCATAATGGTAACACACCGTAAATAATGGTCAAATGGATTTAAAAATATATTTTACTAGATATTGTTTTAGTGTGTTGAGAAATATTTTATAACTTCATTTGCCCATGATTTAAATAGCTTAATATCTTGAAACCTCGGCTTTTAGCCATTCCCAACGTACACGTCACATATTAGCCTTTTGAAAAACTTTCAATTTTTCACCTAAAAATTTGTCGATTTCCAAAGTGGTTAATCTATGAAAATGTTGCATTTTAACAAAAAAATTTGAAAATTTTGCAATCGGCTTATATTTGACATGTGTGTTGGAAATTGCAAAACAGTAAAGTTTCATAATGGTAACCCCTTTAAATAATGGTCAAATGGATTTAAAAATCAATTTTACTAGCTGTTGTTTTAGTGTGTTAAGAAATATTTTATAACTTCATTTGCCTATGATTTAAATAGCTTAATATGGTGAAACCTCGGCTTTTAGCCATTCCCAACATTCACGTCACATATTAGCCTTTTGAAAAACTTTCAATTTTCACCTAAAAATTTGTCGATTTCCAAAGTGGTTAATATATGAAAATGTGGCATTTTAACAAAAAATTTTGAAAATTTTGCAATTTGCTAATATTTGACATGTGTGTTGGAAATTGCAAAAGAGTAAAGTTTCATAATGGTAACCCATGGTAAATAATGGTCAAATGGATTTAAAAATATATTTTACTAGATATTGTTTTAGTGTGTTGAGAAATATTTAATAACTTCATTTGCCTATGATTTAAATAGCTTAATATGGTGAAACCTCGGCTTTTAGCCATTCCCAACATTCACGTCACATATTAGCCTTTTGAAAAACTTTCAATTTTTCACCTAAAAATTTGTCGATTTCCAAAGTGGTTAATCTATGAAAATGTGGCATTTTAACAAAAAATTTTGAAAATTTTGCAATCGGCTAATATTTGACATGTGTGTTGGAAATTGCAAAAGAGTAAAGTTTCATAATGGTAACCTTTTTAAATAATGGTCAAATGGATTTAAAAATATATTTTACTAGATATTGTTTTAGTGTGTTGAGAAATATTTAATAACTTCATTTGCCTATGATTTAAATAGCTTAATATGGTGAAACCTCAGCTTTTAGCCATTCCCAACATTCACGTCACATATTAGCCTTTTGAAAAACTTTCAATTTTCACCTAAAAATTTGTCGATTTCCAAAGTGGTTAATCTATGAAAATGTGGCATTTTAACAAAAAATTTTGAAAATTTTGCAATCGGCTAATATTTGACATGTGTGTTGGAAATTGCAAAAGAGTAAAGTTTCATAATGGTAACCCCCGTAAATAATGGTCAAATGGATTTAAAAATATATTTTACTAGATATTGTTTTAGTGTGTTGAGAAATATTTTATAACTTCATTTGCCTATGATTTAAATAGCTTAATATGTTGAAACCTCGCCTTTTAGCCATTCCCACCATACACGTCACATATTAGCCTTTTGAAAAACTTTCAATTTTCACCTAAAAATTTGTCGATTTCCAAAGTGGTTAATCGATGAAAATGTGGCATTTTAACAAAAAATTTTGAAAATTTTGCAATCGGCTAATATTTGACATGTGTGTTGGAAATTGCAAAAGAGTAAAGTTTCATAATGGTAACCCCTGTAAATAATGGTCAAATGGATTTAAAAATATATTTTACTAGATATTGTTTTAGTGTGTTGAGAAATATTTTATAACTTCATTTGCCTATGATTTAAATAGCTTAATATGTTGAAACCTCAGCTTTTAGCCATTCCCAACGGACACGTCACATATTAGCCTTTTGAAAAACTTTCAATTTTCACCTAAAAATTTGTCGATTTCCAAAGTGGTTAATCTATGAAAATGTGGCATTTTAACAAAAAAATTTTGAAAATTTTGCAATCGGCTAATATTTGATACGTGTGTTGGAAATTGCAAAAGAGTAAAGTTTCATAATGGTAACCCCCGTAAATAATGGTCAAATGGATTTAAAAAATCAATTTTACTAGACATTGTTCTAAAGTGTTGAGAAATATTTAATAACTTCATTTGCCTATGATTTAAATAGCTTAATATGCGGAAACCTCGCACTTTACCTATTCCCAACATTCACGGCACATATTGTACTTTTGAAAAACTTTCAATTTTCACTCTAAAAATTTGTCGATTTCCAAAGTGGTTAATCTATTAAAATGTGGCATTTTAACAAAAAATTTTGAAAATTTTGCAATCGGCTAATATTTGACATGTGAGACTGAAATTGCAAAATTATAAAGTTTCATAATGGCAACCCTTGCGTAAATAATGGCCAAATGGATTTAAAAATATATTTTACTAGATATTGTTTAAATAAGTGTTGAGAAATATTTTATAACTTCATTCGCCTATGATTTAAATAGCTTAATATGCCAAAACCTCACCTTTTAGCCATTCCCAATGTACACGTCACATATTAGCCTTTTCAAAAACTTCTCAATTTTCACCTAAAAATTTGTCGATTTCCAAAGTGGTTAATCGATGAAAATGTGGCATTTTAACAAAAAATTTTGAAAATTTTGCAATCGGCTAATATTTGACATGTGTGTTGGAAATAAAAAAAGAGTAAAGTTTCATAATGGTAACCCTCGTAAATAATGGTCAAATGGATTTAAAAATATATTTTACTAGATATTGTTTTAAATATTTGTTGAGAAATATTTTATAACTTCATTCGCCTATGATTTAAATAGCTTAATATGTTGAAACCCCGCCCTTTTAGCCTATTCTTAACAGGCACGTCACATATTAGCCTTTTGAAAAACTTTCAATTTTCACCTAAAAATTTGTCGATTTCCAAAGTGTTTAATCTATGAAAATAAGTTAGATGAATAAAAAAATTTGAAATTTTGGGTAACGCTTATATTTGACACGTGTGTTGGAAATTAAAACAAAGTTTCATAATGGTAACCCTCAAATAATGGTCAAATGGATTTAAAAAATCAATTTTACTAGTTGTTGTTTTAAAGGTGTTAAGAAATATTTTATAACTTCATTTGCCTATGATTTAAATAGCTTAATATGGTGAAACCTCAAATTTTTAGCCATTCCCAACATTCACGTCACATAGCCTTTTGAAAACTTCTCAATTACTCCAAAATTTGTCGATTTCCAAAGTGGTTAATCGATGAAAATGTGGTATTTTAACAAAAAATTTTGAAAATTTTGCAATCGGCTAATATTTGATACGTGTGTTTGAAATTGCAAAAGAGTAAAGTTTCATAACGGTAACCCCCGTAAATAATGGTCAAATGGATTTAAAAATATATTTTACTAGATATTGTTTTAGTGTGTTGAGAAATATTTTATAACTTCATTTGCCTATGATTTAAATACTAATATGTTGAAATCTCAGCTTTTACCCATTCCCAAATGTACGTCACATATTAGCTCTTTGAAAAACTTTCTAATTTCTACCTAAAAATTTGTCGTATTTCCAAAGTGGTTAATCTAAGAAATGTGGCATTTTAACAAAAAATTTTGAAAATTTTGCATCACACATTTGACATGTGTGTTGGAAATTGCAAAAGAGTAAAAGTTTCATAATGGTACTCGTAAATAATGGTCAAATGGATTTAAAAATATATTTTACTAGATATTGTTTTAAAGGTGTTGAGAAATATTTAATACCTCATTTGCCTATGATTTAAATAGCTTATTATGGTGAAATCACCGTATTTAGCTATTCTTAACATTCACGTCACATATTAGCCTTTTGAAAAACTTTCAATTTTACCTAAAAATTTGTCGATTTCCAAAGTGGTTAATCTATGAAAAATGTGTTATTTTAACAAAAAATTTTGAAAAATTTGCACTCGGCTAATATTTGATTATGTGTGTGTTAAATTGCAAAAGAGTAAAGTTTCATAATGGTAACCCTTCGTAAATAATGGTCAAATGGATTTAAAAAATATATTTTTACTAGATATTGTTTTAGAGTGTTGAGAAATATTTTATAACTTCATTTGCCTATGATTTAAATAGCTTAATATGTTGAAACCTCAAATTTTTAGCCATTCCTACCGTACACGTCACATATTAGCCTTTTTTGAAAAACTTTCAATTTTCACTCTAAAAATTTGTCGATTTCTAAAGTGGTTAATCGATGAAAATGTGGCATTTTAACAAAAAATTTTTGAAAATTTTGCAATCGGCTAATATTTGACATGTGTGTTGGAAATTGCAAAAGAGTAAAGTTTCATAATGGTAACCCCCGTAAATAATGGTCAAATGGATTTAAAAATATATTTTACTAGATATTGTTTTAAATTGTGTTGAGAAATATTTGTTAACTTCATTTGCCTATGATTTAAATAGCTTAATATGGTCAAAACTCGACTTTTAGCCATTCCCAATGCATACTAGTCACATATTAGCCTCTTGAAAAAACTTTCAATTTTCACTTAAAAATTTGTCGATTTCCAAAAGTGGTTAATCTATGAAAATGTTGCATTTTAACAAAAAAAATTTGAAAATTTTGCAATCGGCTTATATTTGACATGTGTGTTGAAATTGCAAAACAAAGAAGTTTCATAATGGTAACCCCTTTAAATAACGTCAAAATGGATTTAAAAATCAATTTTACTAGCCGTTGTTTTAGTGTGTTAAGAAATATTTTTATAACTTCATTTGCCTATGATTTAAATAGCTTAATATGGTGAAATCCCCGCCCTTTTAGCCATTCCCAACATTCACGTCACAAGTATTAGCCTTTTGAAAAACTTTCAATTTTCACCTAAAATTTGTCGATTTCCAAAGTGGTTAATCTATGAAAATGTGGCATTTTTAACAAAAAATTTTGAAAATTTTGCAATCGGCTAATATTTGACATGTGTGTTGGAAATTGCAAAAGAGTAAAGTTTCATAATATTAACTCCTTTTTAAATAATGGTCAAATGGATTTAAAAATCAATTTTACTAGTTCTTGCCATGGCTATGTTAAGAAATATTTTATAATCTCATTTCGTTTATGATTTAAATAGCTTAATATGGCGAAACCTCAGTTTTTAGCTATTCCCAACATACACGTCACATAAAAGCCTTTTGAAAAACTTTCAATTTTCACCTAAAAATTTGTCGATTTCCGAAGTGGTTAATCGATGAAAATGTGGCATTTTTTAACAAAAAAATTTGGAAAATTTTGTAACTGGCGAATATTTGATACGTGTGTTGGAAATTGCAAAAGAGTAAAGTTTTATAAAGGTAACCCATTTAAATAATGGTCAAATGGATTTTAAAAATCAATTTTACTAGTCAAGCAGTTTTGAAGAGTGTTAAGAAATATTTTATAACTTCATTTGCCTATGATTTAAATGTTTTAATAAAGTGAAAACTCGCCTTTTAGCCATTCCCAACATTCACGTCACATATTAGCCTTTTGAAAAACTTTCAATTTTCACCTAAAAACTTGTCGATTTCCAAAGTGGTTAATCTATGAAAATGTGGCATTTTGACAAAAAATTTTGAAAATTTTGCAATCGGCTAATATTTGATACGTGTGTTGGAAATTGCAAAAGAGTAAAGTTTCATAATGTTAACCCCATTAAATAATGGTCAAATGGATTTAAAAATCAATTTTACTAGTTGTTGTTTTAATGTGTTAAGAAATATTTTATGCAACTTCATTTGTTTATGATTTAAATAGCTTAATATGGTGAAACCTCGGCCTTTTAGCCATTCCCAACATACACGTCACATATTAGCCTTTTTGAAAAAACTTTCAATTTTCACTCTAAAAAATTTGTCGATTTCCGAAGTGGTTAATCGATGAAAATGTGGCATTTTAACAAAAAAAATTTGAAAATTTTGCAATCGCTAATATTTGATACGTGTGTTGGAAATTGCAAAAGAGTAAAAGTTTTATAAAGGTAATCCCTTTAAATAATGGTCAAATGGATTTAAAAATCAATTTTACTTAGCCGTTGTTTTACAGTAATAAGAAATATTTTATAACTTCATTTGCCTATGATTTAAATAGCTTAATATGGTGAAACCAAAATTATTGACCCTTAACATAATATTTGCTATAAAAAAAAAAAAAAAAAAAAAATTTTTTTAAAATCACATATTAGCCTTTTTGAAAACTTTCAATTTTCACCTAAAAAATATGTCGATTTCCAAAGTGGCTAATCTATGAAAATGAGACATTTTACTATAAAATTTTTGAAAATTTTCCAATTGGCTAATATTTAATATGCGTGTTGGAAATTGCAAAAAGAGTAAAGTTTCATAATGGTAAATTCCTTTAAATAACGGTCAAAATGATTTAAAAATCAATTTTACTACCGGAATTGTTTTAAATAAGTATAGAAATATTTTATAACTTCATTCGCCTATGATTTAAATAGCTGAATATGGTGAAACCTCATCTTTTAGCCATTCCTATCGTACACGTCACATATTAGCCTTTTGAAAAACTTCTAATTTTCACCTAAAAATTTGTCGATTTCCAAAGTGGTTAATCGATGAAAATGTGGTATTTTAACAAAAAAATTTGAAAATTTTGCAATCGGCTAATATTTGACACGTGTTGGAAATTGCAAAAGAGTAAAGTTTTATAATGGTAACCCTTTTAAATAATGGTCAAAATGGATTTAAAAATCAATTTTACTCTTTACCGTTGTTTTAAAGGTGTTGCTAAATTATATTTATCAACTTGCCTTTGCCTATGATTTAAATGAACTAATACTTACTGAAACCTCGCCTTTTTAAACTCATTCCCAATGTACACGTCACAGCTATTAGCTCTTTGAAAAACTTTCAATTTTCACCTAAAAATTTGTCGATTTCCAAAGTTAGTTAATCTATGAAAATGTTGCATTTTAACAAAAAAAATTTGAAAATTTTGCAATCGGCTAATATTTAAAATGGATGTTGAAAATTGCAAAAGAGTTAAGTTTCATAGTACGGTAACCTTCTTCTAAATAATGGTCAAATGGATTTAAAAATAAATTTTACTAGGTATTGCCGTTTTAGTTGTGTTAAGAAATATTTTATAACTTCATTTGTTTATGATTTGAATGGCTTAATATGGTGAAACCTCGCCTTTTTAGCCATTCCCAACATACACGTCAAATATTAGCCTTTGGGAAAAACTTTCAATTTTCACCTAAAAATTTGTCGATTTCCAAAGTGGTTAATCTATGAAAATGAGGCCTTTTATCTATAAAATTTTGTAAAATTTTCCAATTGGCTAATATTTAACATGCGTGTTGGAAATTGGAAAGAGTAAAGTTTCATAATGGTAACCCCTTTCTCAATAATGGTCAAACGGATTTAAAAATCAATTTTACTAGCCGTTGTTTCCCTGTGTTAAGAAATATTTTATAACTTCATTTGCCTATGATTTAAATAGCTTAATATGGGGAAACCTCGCCCTTTTAGCCATTCCTACCGTACACGTCACATATTAGCCTTTTGAAAAACTTTAATTTTACCTAAAAATTTGTCGATTTCCAAAGTGGTTAAACGAGAAAATGGGCATTTTAACAAAAATTTTGAAAATTTTGCAATCGGCTAATATTTGGATACGTGTGTTGGAAATTGCAAAAGAGTAATGTTTCATAATGGTAACCC
>JAUJYP020000991.1:0-48049 GCA_030674075.2 Linum usitatissimum | reverse complement strand
TATGGATTGGTAGTCCGACTAAAACCAGGCCTTAGTGACGTCCCATATGAGTTATCACACATGCGATTTTGGCAATCCTTCGAAATCCGTGGACCCGATTTTGAGCAACTTCGCACCGTCGAATCCAACTATGTGACGTTCTAGTGGTGAGTAATCCGTGCCACTTTTTGGATCGCCAATTGTTTGAGGATGAATTTGTAAGCATTGATCCAGGCTAGGGACGTCCTTGTATCCTTCTAAGAGATCTCCTCTATAAAATTCTTGAGTTGGATCGTTGATTTCACAAAATTGATGGTTTCGAATCAAATATCGAATGAAATAGGATAACCTAAGCCTTGGTTTCGTCCTCGATGGGTCAGGCCACTCGCGGGCTCGTAGGCGCACCTAAGTGAGGCTTTCCCGTTATGGATTGGTAGTCCGACTAAAACCAAACCTTAGTTGACGTCCCATATGAGTTATAACACATGCGATTTTGGCAACCCTTCGAAATCCGTGAACCTCGATTTTGAGTACCCCCGCACCGTCGAATCCAACTATGTGACGAATGCTTCCAAAATCCCGCACATGACTCTTACCATCATTATTCCACACCTCCTGCTCCAAAGATAAGGTGGGCAGAGTCGTCCCCAAATCTTGTTCATACGAATATTGATTACTAGGTGCTAACGTGATGTTAATGTGTACGTCGATGCCAACCTAGTTCAGCAGGAAGTAATCCGTGCCACTTTTCTGATCGCCAATTGCTCGAGGATGAATTTGTAAGCATTGATCCAGGGTAGGAGGACGTCCTTGTATCCTTCTAAGAGATCTCCTCTATAAAATTCTCGAGTTGGATCGTTGATTTCACAAAATTGATGGTCTTCTCATGCAGTGCCCGCGAGGGGTCTCTATTGGTTCTTGGGACTTTGAAACCGTGTTTAGGAACCACCGAGATGATCTCATCCACTTCAACCATGAACCCTATACATTGGTAATACACAATTCCACAAAAGTGAACCACACATGGTGCACATTAGTACATTACATTACCATTATGCATTGTACAGGATCGTATACTTCACTTCCACGCCGCACTATACACCATGCATCTTGGAACGATGCGCTTTTACTTTTCACGGTGCACCTTGTTATTGTGAAGTTTCACTAAAAACTAAGCAAGAAGGGTCAAGAATTAGACTTCTTGGTCTCCATGTTCGAATCAAATACCGAATGAAATAGGATAACCTAAGCCTTGGTTTCGTCCTTGGTGGTTGGGGCCACTCGTGGGCTCGTAGGCGGACCTAAGTGAGGCTTTTGAGTTATGGATTGGTAGTCCGACTAAAACCAGGCTTTAGTGACGTCCCATATGAGTTATCACACATGCGATTTTGGCAATCCTTCGAAATTCGTGGACCCGATTTTGAGCAACTTCGCACCGTCGAATCCAACTATGTGACGAATGCTTCCAAACTCAAGTACATGACTCTTACTATCATTCCACACCTCTCGCTCCAAAGATAGTGTGGGCAGAGTTGGCCCCAAATCTTGTTCATACGAATATTGATTACTAGGTGCGAACGTGATGTTAATGCAACTGCCGATGCCAACCTAGTTCCGGTGGTGAGTAATCCGTGCCACTTTTTGGATCGCCAATTGTTTGAGGATGAATTTGTAAGCATTGATCCAGGCTAGGGACGTCCTTGTATCCTTCTAAGAGATCTCCTCTATAAAATTCTTGAGTTGGATCGTTGATTTCACAAAATTGATGGTCTTCTCATAGAGTGCCCGCGAGGGGTCTCGGGTTCCCGGGACTTTGAAACTGTGTTTAGGAACCACCGAGATGATCTCATCCACTTCAACCATGAACCCTATACATTGGTAATACACACTTCCACAATGAACCACACATGGTGCACATTAGTACATTACATTACCATTATGCATTGTGCGCCATCGTATATTTCACTTCCACGCCGCACTATACACCATGCATCTTGGAACGATGCACTTTTACTTTTCACTGTGCACCTTGTTATGGTGAAGTTCGACTAAAAACTAAGCAAGAAGGGTCAAGAATTAGACTTCTTGGTCTCCATGTTCGAATCAAATACTGAATGAAATAGGATAACCTAAGCCTTGGTTTCGTCCTCGATGGTTTGGGCCACTCGTGGGCTCGTAGGCGGACCTAAGTGAGGCTTTTGAGTTATGGATTGGTAGTCCGACTAAAACCAGGCCTTAGTGACGTCCCATATGAGTTATCACACATGCGATTTTGGCAATCCTTCGAAATCCGTGGACCCGATTTTGAGCAACTTCGCACCGTCGAATCCAACTATGTGACGAATGCTTCCAAACTCAAGTACATGACTCTTACCATCATTCCACACCTCTGCTCCAAAGATAGTGTGGGCAGAGTTGGCCCCAAATCTTGTTCATACGAATATTGATTACTAGGTGCGAACGTGATGTTAATGCAGGTGGCGATGCCAACCTAGTTCCAGTGGTGAGTAATCTGTGCCACTTTTTGATCGCCAATTGTTTGAGGATGAATTTGTAAGCATTGATCCAGGCTAGGGACGTCCTTGTATCCTTCTAAGAGATCTCCTCTATAAAATTCTTGAGTTGGATCGTTGATTTCACAAAATTGATGGTCTTCTCATAGAGTGCCCGCGAGGGGTCTCGGGTTCCTGGGACTTTGAAACTGTGTTTAGGAACCACTGAGATGATCTCATCCACTTCAACCATGAACCCTATACATTGGTAATACACAATTCCACAAAGAACCACACATGGTGCACATTAGTACATTACATTACCATTATGCATTGTGCAAAAAGATCGTATATTTCACTTCCACGCTGCACTATACACCATACATCTTGGAACGATGCGCTTTTACTTTTCACGGTGCACCTTGTTATTGTGCAGTTTCACTAAAAACTAAGCAAGAAGGGTCAAGAATTAGACTTCTTGGTCTCCATGTTCGAATCAAATACTGAATGAAATAGGATAACCTAAGCCTTGGTTTCGTCCTTGGTGGTTGGGGCCACTCGTGGGCTCGTAGGCGGACCTAAGTGAGGCTTTTGAGTTATGGATTGGTAGTCCGACTAAAACCAGGCCTTAGTGACGTCCCATATGAGTTATCACACATGCGATTTTGGCAATCCTTCGAAATCAGTGGACCCGATTTTGAGCAACTTCGCACCGTCGAATCCAACTATGTGACGAATGCTTCCAAACTCAAGTACATGACTCTTACCATCATTCCACACCTCTGCTCCAAAGATAGTGTGGGCAGAGTTGGCCCCAAATCTTGTTCATACGAATATTGATTACTAGGTGCGAACGTGATGTTAATGCAGCTGCCGATGCCAACCTAGTTCCAGTGGTGAGTAATCTGTGCCACTTTTTGGATCGCCAATTGTTTGAGGATGAATTTGTAAGCATTGATCCAGGCTAGGGACGTCCTTGTATCCTTCTAAGAGATCTCCTCTATAAAATTCTTGAGTTGGATCGTTGATTTCACAAAATTGATGGTCTTCTCATAGAGTGCCCGCGAGGGGTCTCGGTTCTTGGGACTTTGAAACTGTGTTTAGGAACCACTGAGATGATCTCATCCACTTCAACCATGAACCCTATACATTGGTAATACACAATTCCACAGTGAACCACACATGGTGCACATTAGTACATTACATTACCATTATGCATTGTGCAGAGCATCGTATATTTCACTTCCACGCCGCACTATACACCATGCATCTTGGAACGATGCGCTTTTACTTTTCACGGTGCACCTTGTTATTGTGAAGTTTCACTAAAAACTAAGCAAGAAGGGTCAAGAATTAGACTTCTTGGTCTCCATGTTCGAATCAAATACCGAATGAAATAGGATAACCTAAGCCTTGGTTTCGTCCTTGGTGGTTGGGGCCACTCGTGGGCTCGTAGGCGGACCTAAGTGAGGCTTTTGAGTTATGGATTGGTAGTCCGACTAAAACCAGGCCTTAGTGACGTCCCATATGAGTTATCACACATGCGATTTTGGCAATCCTTCGAAATCCGTGGACCCGATTTTGAGCAACTTCGCACCGTCGAATCCAACTATGTGACGAATGCTTCCAAACTCAAGTACATGACTCTTACCATCATTCCACACCTCTCGCTCCAAAGATAGTGTGGGCAGAGTTGGCCCCAAATCTTGTTCATACGAATATTGATTACTAGGTGCGAACGTGATGTTAATGCAAACTCGCCGATGCCAACCTAGTTCCAATGGTGAGTAATCTGTGCCACTTTTTGGATCGCCAATTGTTTGAGGATGAATTTGTAAGCATTGATCCAGGCTAGGGACGTCCTTGTATCCTTCTAAGAGATCTCCTCTATAAAATTCTTGAGTTGGATCGTTGATTTCACAAAATTGATGGTCTTCTCATAGAGTGCCCGCGAGGGGTCTCGGGTTCCCGGGACTTTGAAACTGTGTTTAGGAACCACTGAGATGATCTCATCCACTTCAACCATGAACCCTATACATTGGTAATTCACAATTCCACAGTGAACCACACATGGTGCACATTAGTACATTACATTACCATTATGCATTGTGCAAAGATCGTATATTTCACTTCCACGCCGCACTATACACCATGCATCTTGGAACGATGCGCTTTTACTTTTCACGGTGCACCTTGTTATTGTGAAGTTCACTAAAAACTAAGCAAGAAGGGTCAAGAATTAGACTTCTTGGTCTCCATGTTCGAATCAAATACCGAATGAAATAGGATAACCTAAGCCTTGGTTTCGTCCTTGGTGGTTGGGGCCACTCGTGGGCTCGTAGGCGGACCTAAGTGAGGCTTTTGAGTTATGGATTGGTAGTCCGACTAAAACCAGGCCTTAGTGACGTCCCATATGAGTTATCACACATGCGATTTTGGCAATCCTTCGAAATCCGTGGACCCGATTTTGAGCAACTTCGCACCGTCGAATCCAACTATGTGACGAATGCTTCCAAACTCAAGTACATGACTCTTACCATCATTCCACACCTCTCGCTCCAAAGATAGTGTGGGCAGAGTTGGCCCCAAATCTTGTTCATACGAATATTGATTACTAGGTGCGAACGTGATGTTAATGCAACTCGCCGATGCCAACCTAGTTCCAAAGGTGAGTAATCCGTGCCACTTTTTGATCGCCAATTGTTTGAGGATGAATTTGTAAGCATTGATCCAGGCTAGGGACGTCCTTGTATCCTTCTAAGAGATCTCCTCTATAAAATTCTTGAGTTGGATCGTTGATTTCACAAAATTGATGGTCTTCTCATAGAGTGCCCGCGAGGGGTCTCGGGTTCCTGGGACTTTGAAACTGTGTTTAGGAACCACTGAGATGATCTCATCCACTTCAACCATGAACCCTATACATTGGTAATTCACAATTCCACAGTGAACCACACATGGTGCACATTAGTACATTACATTACCATTATGCATTGTGCAAGATCGTATATTTCACTTCCACGCCGCACTATACACCATGCATCTTGGAACGATGCGCTTTTACTTTTCACTGTGCACCTTGTTATTGTGAAGTTCACTAAAAACTAAGCAAGAAGGGTCAAGAATTAGACTTCTTGGTCTCCATGTTCGAATCAAATACCGAATGAAATAGGATAACCTAAGCCTTGGTTTCGTCCTTGGTGGTTGGGGCCACTCGTGGGCTCGTAGGCGGACCTAAGTGAGGCTTTTGAGTTATGGATTGGTAGTCCGACTAAAACCAGGCCTTAGTGACGTCCCATATGAGTTATCACACATGCGATTTTGGCAATCCTTCGAAATCCGTGGACCCGATTTTGAGCAACTTCGCACCGTCGAATCCAACTATGTGACGAATGCTTCCAAACTCAAGTACATGACTCTTACCATCATTCCACACCTCTCGCTCCAAAGATAGTGTGGGCAGAGTTGGCCCCAAATCTTGTTCATACGAATATTGATTACTAGGTGCGAACGTGATGTTAATGCAAACTCGCCGATGCCAACCTAGTTCCAAAGTGGTGAGTAATCTCGTGCCACTTTTTGATCGCCAATTGTTTGAGGATGAATTTGTAAGCATTGATCCAGGCTAGGGACGTCCTTGTATCCTTCTAAGAGATCTCCTCTATAAAATTCTTGAGTTGGATCGTTGATTTCACAAAATTGATGGTCTTCTCATAGAGTGCCCGCGAGGGGTCTCGGGTTCCCGGACTTTGAAACCGTGTTTAGGAACCACCGAGATGATCTCATCCAGCTTCAACCATGAACCCTATACATTGGTAATACACAATTCCACAGTGAACCACACATGGTGCACATTAGTACATTACATTACCATTATGCATTGTGCAAAGATCGTATATTTCACTTCCACGCCGCACTATACACCATGCATCTTGGAACGATGCACTTTTACTTTTCACGGTGCACCTTGTTATGGTGAAGTTCGACTAAAAACTAAGCAAGAAGGGTCAAGAATTAGACTTCTTGGTCTCCATGTTCGAATCAAATACCGAATGAAATAGGATAACCTAAGCCTTGGTTTCGTCCTTGGTGGTTGGGGCCACTCGTGGGCTCGTAGGCGGACCTAAGTGAGGCTTTTGAGTTATGGATTGGTAGTCCGACTAAAACCAGGCCTTAGTGACGTCCCATATGAGTTATCACACATGCGATTTTGGCAATCCTTCGAAATCCGTGGACCCGATTTTGAGCAACTTCGCACCGTCGAATCCAACTATGTGACGAATGCTTCCAAACTCAAGTACATGACTCTTACCATCATTCCACACCTCTCGCTCCAAAGATAGTGTGGGCAGAGTTGGCCCCAAATCTTGTTCATACGAATATTGATTACTAGGTGCGAACGTGATGTTAATGCAAACCGCCGATGCCAACCTAGTTCCAAAGGTGAGTAATCCGTGCCACTTTTTGGATCGCCAATTGTTTGAGGATGAATTTGTAAGCATTGATCCAGGCTAGGGACGTCCTTGTATCCTTCTAAGAGATCTCCTCTATAAAATTCTTGAGTTGGATCGTTGATTTCACAAAATTGATGGTCTTCTCATAGAGTGCCCGCGAGGGGTCTCGGTTCCCGGACTTTGAAACCGTGTTTAGGAACCACCGAGATGATCTCATCCACTTCAACCATGAACCCTATACATTGGTAATACACAATTCCACAGTGAACCACACATGGTGCACATTAGTACATTACATTACCATTATGCATTGTGCAAAATCGTATATTTCACTTCCACGCCGCACTATACACCATGCATCTTGGAACGATGCGCTTTTACTTTTCACGGTGCACCTTGTTATTGTGAAGTTCACTAAAAACTAAGCAAGAAGGGTCAAGAATTAGACTTCTTGGTCTCCATGTTCGAATCAAATACCGAATGAAATAGGATAACCTAAGCCTTGGTTTCGTCCTTGGTGGTTGGGGCCACTCCGTGGGCTCGTAGGCGGACCTAAGTGAGGCTTTTGAGTTATGGATTGGTAGTCCGACTAAAACCAGGCCTTAGTGACGTCCCATATGAGTTATCACACATGCGATTTTGGCAATCCTTCGAAATCCGTGGACCCGATTTTGAGCAACTTCGCACCGTCGAATCCAACTATGTGACGAATGCTTCCAAACTCAAGTACATGACTCTTACCATCATTCCACACCTCTCGCTCCAAAGATAGTGTGGGCAGAGTTGGCCCCAAATCTTGTTCATACGAATATTGATTACTAGGTGCGAACGTGATGTTAATGCAGCCGCCGATGCCAACCTAGTTCCAGTGGGTGAGTAATCCGTGCCACTTTTTGGATCGCCAATTGTTTGAGGATGAATTTGTAAGCATTGATCCAGGCTAGGGACGTCCTTGTATCCTTCTAAGAGATCTCCTCTATAAAATTCTTGAGTTGGATCGTTGATTTCACAAAATTGATGGTCTTCTCATAGAGTGCCCGCGAGGGGTCTCAGGTTCCCGGACTTTGAAACCGTGTTTAGGAACCACCGAGATGATCTCATCCACTTCAACCATGAACCCTATACATTGGTAATACACAATTCCACAGTGAACCACACATGGTGCACATTAGTACATTACATTACCATTATGCATTGTGCAAAAGATCGTATATTTCACTTCCACGCTGCACTATACACCATGCATCTTGGAACGATGCGCTTTTACTTTTCACGGTGCACCTTGTTATTGTGCAGTTTCACTAAAAACTAAGCAAGAAGGGTCAAGAATTAGACTTCTTGGTCTCCATGTTCGAATCAAATACTGAATGAAATAGGATAACCTAAGCCTTGGTTTCGTCCTTGGTGGTTGGGGCCACTCGTGGGCTCGTAGGCGGACCTAAGTGAGGCTTTTGAGTTATGGATTGGTAGTCCGACTAAAACCAGGCCTTAGTGACGTCCCATATGAGTTATCACACATGCGATTTTGGCAATCCTTCGAAATCCGTGGACCCGATTTTGAGCAACTTCGCACCGTCGAATCCAACTATGTGACGAATGCTTCCAAACTCAAGTACATGACTCTTACCATCATTCCACACCTCTCGCTCCAAAGATAGTGTGGGCAGAGTTGGCCCCAAATCTTGTTCATACGAATATTGATTACTAGGTGCGAACGTGATGTTAATGCAAACTCGCCGATGCCAACCTAGTTCCAAAGGGTGAGTAATCCGTGCCACTTTTTGGATCGCCAATTGTTTGAGGATGAATTTGTAAGCATTGATCCAGGCTAGGGACGTCCTTGTATCCTTCTAAGAGATCTCCTCTATAAAATTCTTGAGTTGGATCGTTGATTTCACAAAATTGATGGTCTTCTCATAGAGTGCCCGCGAGGGGTCTCGGGTTCCCGGGACTTTGAAACTGTGTTTAGGAACCACTGAGATGATCTCATCCACTTCAACCATGAACCCTATACATTGGTAATACACAATTCCACAGTGAACCACACATGGTGCACATTAGTACATTACATTACCATTATGCATTGTGCAGCATCGTATATTTCACTTCCACGCTGCACTATACACCATGCATCTTGGAACGATGCGCTTTTACTTTTCACGGTGCACCTTGTTATTGTGCAAGCTTCACTAAAAACTAAGCAAGAAGGGTCAAGAATTAGACTTCTTGGTCTCCATGTTCGAATCAAATACCGAATGAAATAGGATAACCTAAGCCTTGGTTTCGTCCTTGGTGGTTGGGGCCACTCGTGGGCTCGTAGGCGGACCTAAGTGAGGCTTTTGAGTTATGGATTGGTAGTCCGACTAAAACCAGGCCTTAGTGACGTCCCATATGAGTTATCACACATGCGATTTTGGCAATCCTTCGAAATCCGTGGACCCGATTTTGAGCAACTTCGCACCGTCGAATCCAACTATGTGACGAATGCTTCCAAACTCAAGTACATGACTCTTACCATCATTCCACACCTCTGCTCCAAAGATAGTGTGGGCAGAGTTGGCCCCAAATCTTGTTCATACGAATATTGATTACTAGGTGCGAACGTGATGTTAATGCAGCTGCCGATGCCAACCTAGTTCCAAAGGGTGAGTAATCTGTGCCACTTTTTGGATCGCCAATTGTTTGAGGATGAATTTGTAAGCATTGATCCAGGCTAGGGACGTCCTTGTATCCTTCTAAGAGATCTCCTCTATAAAATTCTTGAGTTGGATCGTTGATTTCACAAAATTGATGGTCTTCTCATAGAGTGCCCGCGAGGGGTCTCGGGTTCCCGGGACTTTGAAACTGTGTTTAGGAACCACTGAGATGATCTCATCCACTTCAACCATGAACCCTATACATTGGTAATACACAATTCCACAATGAACCACACATGGTGCACATTAGTACATTACATTACCATTATGCATTGTGCAAGATCGTATATTTCACTTCCACGCCGCACTATACACCATGCATCTTGGAACGATGCGCTTTTACTTTTCACGGTGCACCTTGTTATTGTGAAGTTTCACTAAAAACTAAGCAAGAAGGGTCAAGAATTAGACTTCTTGGTCTCCATGTTCGAATCAAATACCGAATGAAATAGGATAACCTAAGCCTTGGTTTCGTCCTTGGTGGTTGGGGCCACTCGTGGGCTCGTAGGCGGACCTAAGTGAGGCTTTTGAGTTATGGATTGGTAGTCCGACTAAAACCAGGCCTTAGTGACGTCCCATATGAGTTATCACACATGCGATTTTGGCAATCCTTCGAAATCCGTGGACCCGATTTTGAGCAACTTCGCACCGTCGAATCCAACTATGTGACGAATGCTTCCAAACTCAAGTACATGACTCTTACCATCATTCCACACCTCTCGCTCCAAAGATAGTGTGGGCAGAGTTGGCCCCAAATCTTGTTCATACGAATATTGATTACTAGGTGCGAACGTGATGTTAATGCAAACTCGCCGATGCCAACCTAGTTCCAAAGGTGAGTAATCCGTGCCACTTTTTGGATCGCCAATTGTTTGAGGATGAATTTGTAAGCATTGATCCAGGCTAGGGACGTCCTTGTATCCTTCTAAGAGATCTCCTCTATAAAATTCTTGAGTTGGATCGTTGATTTCACAAAATTGATGGTCTTCTCATAGAGTGCCCGCGAGGGGTCTCGGTTCCCGGGACTTTGAAACTGTGTTTAGGAACCACTGAGATGATCTCATCCACTTCAACCATGAACCCTATACATTGGTAATACACAATTCCACAGTGAACCACACATGGTGCACATTAGTACATTACATTACCATTATGCATTGTGCAGCATCGTATATTTCACTTCCACGCTGCACTATACACCATGCATCTTGGAACGATGCGCTTTTACTTTTCACGGTGCACCTTGTTATTGTGCAGTTTCACTAAAAACTAAGCAAGAAGGGTCAAGAATTAGACTTCTTGGTCTCCATGTTCGAATCAAATACCGAATGAAATAGGATAACCTAAGCCTTGGTTTCGTCCTTGGTGGTTGGGGCCACTCGTGGGCTCGTAGGCGGACCTAAGTGAGGCTTTTGAGTTATGGATTGGTAGTCCGACTAAAACCAGGCCTTAGTGACGTCCCATATGAGTTATCACACATGCGATTTTGGCAATCCTTCGAAATCCGTGGACCCGATTTTGAGCAACTTCGCACCGTCGAATCCAACTATGTGACGAATGCTTCCAAACTCAAGTACATGACTCTTACCATCATTCCACACCTCTCGCTCCAAAGATAGTGTGGGCAGAGTTGGCCCCAAATCTTGTTCATACGAATATTGATTACTAGGTGCGAACGTGATGTTAATGCAAACGCCGATGCCAACCTAGTTCCAAGTGGTGAGTAATCCGTGCCACTTTTTGATCGCCAATTGTTTGAGGATGAATTTGTAAGCATTGATCCAGGCTAGGGACGTCCTTGTATCCTTCTAAGAGATCTCCTCTATAAAATTCTTGAGTTGGATCGTTGATTTCACAAAATTGATGGTCTTCTCATAGAGTGCCCGCGAGGGGTCTCAGGTTCTTGGGACTTTGAAACTGTGTTTAGGAACCACTGAGATGATCTCATCCACTTCAACCATGAACCCTATACATTGGTAATACACAATTCCACAATGAACCACACATGGTGCACATTAGTACATTACATTACCATTATGCATTGTGCAAAGATCGTATATTTCACTTCCACGCCGCACTATACACCATACATCTTGGAACGATGCGCTTTTACTTTTCACGGTGCACCTTGTTATTGTGCGGTTTTCACTAAAAACTAAGCAAGAAGGGTCAAGAATTAGACTTCTTGGTCTCCATGTTCGAATCAAATACCGAATGAAATAGGATAACCTAAGCCTTGGTTTCGTCCTTGGTGGTTGGGGCCACTCGTGGGCTCGTAGGCGGACCTAAGTGAGGCTTTTGAGTTATGGATTGGTAGTCCGACTAAAACCAGGCCTTAGTGACGTCCCATATGAGTTATCACACATGCGATTTTGGCAATCCTTCGAAATCCGTGGACCCGATTTTGAGCAACTTCGCACCGTCGAATCCAACTATGTGACGAATGCTTCCAAACTCAAGTACATGACTCTTACCATCATTCCACACCTCTGCTCCAAAGATAGTGTGGGCAGAGTTGGCCCCAAATCTTGTTCATACGAATATTGATTACTAGGTGCGAACGTGATGTTAATGCAAACTCGCCGATGCCAACCTAGTTCCAAAGGGTGAGTAATCCGTGCCACTTTTTGATCGCCAATTGTTTGAGGATGAATTTGTAAGCATTGATCCAGGCTAGGGACGTCCTTGTATCCTTCTAAGAGATCTCCTCTATAAAATTCTTGAGTTGGATCGTTGATTTCACAAAATTGATGGTCTTCTCATAGAGTGCCCGCGAGGGGTCTCGGTTCTTGGGACTTTGAAACCGTGTTTAGGAACCACCGAGATGATCTCATCCACTTCAACCATGAACCCTATACATTGGTAATACACAATTCCACAATGAACCACACATGGTGCACATTAGTACATTACATTACCATTATGCATTGTGCACATCGTATATTTCACTTCCACGCCGCACTATACACCATGCATCTTGGAACGATGCGCTTTTACTTTTCACGGTGCACCTTGTTATTGTGAAGTTCACTAAAAACTAAGCAAGAAGGGTCAAGAATTAGACTTCTTGGTCTCCATGTTCGAATCAAATACCGAATGAAATAGGATAACCTAAGCCTTGGTTTCGTCCTTGGTGGTTGGGGCCACTCGTGGGCTCGTAGGCGGACCTAAGTGAGGCTTTTGAGTTATGGATTGGTAGTCCGACTAAAACCAGGCCTTAGTGACGTCCCATATGAGTTATCACACATGCGATTTTGGCAATCCTTCGAAATCCGTGGACCCGATTTTGAGCAACTTCGCACCGTCGAATCCAACTATGTGACGAATGCTTCCAAACTCAAGTACATGACTCTTACCATCATTCCACACCTCTTCTCCAAAGATAGTGTGGGCAGAGTTGGCCCCAAATCTTGTTCATACGAATATTGATTACTAGGTGCGAACGTGATGTTAATGCAAACTCGCCGATGCCAACCTAGTTCCAAAGGGTGAGTAATCCGTGCCACTTTTTGATCGCCAATTGTTTGAGGATGAATTTGTAAGCATTGATCCAGGCTAGGGACGTCCTTGTATCCTTCTAAGAGATCTCCTCTATAAAATTCTTGAGTTGGATCGTTGATTTCACAAAATTGATGGTCTTCTCATAGAGTGCCCGCGAGGGGTCTCGGGTTCCCGGGACTTTGAAACTGTGTTTAGGAACCACTGAGATGATCTCATCCACTTCAACCATGAACCCTATACATTGGTAATACACAATTCCACAATGAACCACACATGGTGCACATTAGTACATTACATTACCATTATGCATTGTGCACATCGTATATTTCACTTCCACGCCGCACTATACACCATACATCTTGGAACGATGCGCTTTTACTTTTCACTATGCACCTTGTTATTGTGAAGTTTCACTAAAAACTAAGCAAGAAGGGTCAAGAATTAGACTTCTTGGTCTCCATGTTCGAATCAAATACCGAATGAAATAGGATAACCTAAGCCTTGGTTTCGTCCTTGGTGGTTGGGGCCACTCGTGGGCTCGTAGGCGGACCTAAGTGAGGCTTTTGAGTTATGGATTGGTAGTCCGACTAAAACCAGGCCTTAGTGACGTCCCATATGAGTTATCACACATGCGATTTTGGCAATCCTTCGAAATCCGTGGACCCGATTTTGAGCAACTTCGCACCGTCGAATCCAACTATGTGACGAATGCTTCCAAACTCAAGTACATGACTCTTACCATCATTCCACACCTCTCGCTCCAAAGATAGTGTGGGCAGAGTTGGCCCCAAATCTTGTTCATACGAATATTGATTACTAGGTGCGAACGTGATGTTAATGCAACCGCCGATGCCAACCTAGTTCCAAGGTGGTGAGTAATCTGTGCCACTTTTTGGATCGCCAATTGTTTGAGGATGAATTTGTAAGCATTGATCCAGGCTAGGGACGTCCTTGTATCCTTCTAAGAGATCTCCTCTATAAAATTCTTGAGTTGGATCGTTGATTTCACAAAATTGATGGTCTTCTCATAGAGTGCCCGCGAGGGGTCTCGTGTTCTTGGGACTTTGAAACTCGTGTTTAGGAACCACCGAGATGATCTCATCCACTTCAACCATGAACCCTATACATTGGTAATACACAATTCCACAGTGAACCACACATGGTGCACATTAGTACATTACATTACCATTATGCATTGTGCAGCATCGTATATTTCACTTCCACGCTGCACTATACACCATACATCTTGGAACGATGCGCTTTTACTTTTCACGGTGCACCTTGTTATTGTGCAGTTTCACTAAAAACTAAGCAAGAAGGGTCAAGAATTAGACTTCTTGGTCTCCATGTTCGAATCAAATACTGAATGAAATAGGATAACCTAAGCCTTGGTTTCGTCCTTGGTGGTTGGGGCCACTCGTGGGCTCGTAGGCGGACCTAAGTGAGGCTTTTGAGTTATGGATTGGTAGTCTGACTAAAACCAGGCCTTAGTGACGTCCCATATGCGTTATCACACATGCGATTTTGGCAATCCTTCGAAATCCGTGGACCCGATTTTGAGCAACTTCGCACCGTCGAATCCAACTATGTGACGAATGCTTCCATACTCAAGTACATGACTCTTACCATCATTCCACACCTCTCGCTCCAAAGATAGTGTGGGCAGAGTTGGCCCCAAATCTTGTTCATACGAATATTGATTACTAGGTGCGAACGTGATGTTAATGCAAACATATGCCGATGCCAACCTAGTTCCAATGGTGAGTAATCTGTGCCACTTTTTGGATCGCCAATTGTTTGAGGATGAATTTGTAAGCATTGATCCAGGCTAGGGACGTCCTTGTATCCTTCTAAGAGATCTCCTCTATAAAATTCTTGAGTTGGATCGTTGATTTCACAAAATTGATGGTCTTCTCATAGAGTGCCCGCGAGGGGTCTCGGGTTCTCGGGACTTTGAAACCGTGTTTAGGAACCACCGAGATGATCTCATCCACTTCAACCATGAACCCTATACATTGGTAATACACAATTCCACAGTGAACCACACATGGTGCACATTAGTACATTACATTACCATTATGCATTGTGCAGCATCGTATATTTCACTTCCACGCTGCACTATACACCATACATCTTGGAACGATGCGCTTTTACTTTTCACAGTGCACCTTGTTATTGTGCAGTTTTCACTAAAAACTAAGCAAGAAGGGTCAAGAATTAGACTTCTTGGTCTCCATGTTCGAATCAAATACCGAATGAAATAGGATAACCTAAGCCTTGGTTTCGTCCTTGGTGGTTGGGGCCACTCGTGGGCTCGTAGGCGGACCTAAGTGAGGCTTTTGAGTTATGGATTGGTAGTCTGACTAAAACCAGGCCTTAGTGACGTCCCATATGCGTTATCACACATGCGATTTTGGCAATCCTTCGAAATCCGTGGACCCGATTTTGAGCAACTTCGCACCGTCGAATCCAACTATGTGACGAATGCTTCCATACTCAAGTACATGACTCTTACCATCATTCCACACCTCCGCTCCAAAGATAGTGTGGGCAGAGTTGGCCCCAAATCTTGTTCATACGAATATTGATTACTAGGTGCGAACGTGATGTTAATGCAACTGCCGATGCCAACCTAGTTCCAAAGTGGTGAGTAATCCGTGCCACTTTTTGGATCGCCAATTGTTTGAGGATGAATTTGTAAGCATTGATCCAGGCTAGGGACGTCCTTGTATCCTTCTAAGAGATCTCCTCTATAAAATTCTTGAGTTGGATCGTTGATTTCACAAAATTGATGGTCTTCTCATAGAGTGCCCGCGAGGGGTCTCGGGTTCCCGGACTTTGAAACCGTGTTTAGGAACCACCGAGATGATCTCATCCACTTCAACCATGAACCCTATACATTGGTAATACACAATTCCACAGTGAACCACACATGGTGCACATTAGTACATTACATTACCATTATGCATTGTGCAGCATCGTATATTTCACTTCCACGCTGCACTATACACCATGCATCTTGGAACAATGCACTTTTACTTTTCACGGTGCACCTTGTTATTGTGCAGTTTCACTAAAAACTAAGCAAGAAGGGTCAAGAATTAGACTTCTTGGTCTCCATGTTCGAATCAAATACTGAATGAAATAGGATAACCTAAGCCTTGGTTTCGTCCTTGGTGGTTGGGGCCACTCGTGGGCTCGTAGGCGGACCTAAGTGAGGCTTTTGAGTTATGGATTGGTAGTCTGACTAAAACCAGGCCTTAGTGACGTCCCATATGCGTTATCACACATGCGATTTTGGCAATCCTTCGAAATCCGTGGACCCGATTTTGAGCAACTTCGCACCGTCGAATCCAACTATGTGACGAATGCTTCCATACTCAAGTACATGACTCTTACCATCATTCCACACCTCTCGCTCCAAAGATAGTGTGGGCAGAGTTGGCCCCAAATCTTGTTCATACGAATATTGATTACTAGGTGCGAACGTGATGTTAATGCAACTCGCCGATGCCAACCTAGTTCCAAAGGTGGTGAGTAATCCGTGCCACTTTTTGGATCGCCAATTGTTTGAGGATGAATTTGTAAGCATTGATCCAGGCTAGGGACGTCCTTGTATCCTTCTAAGAGATCTCCTCTATAAAATTCTTGAGTTGGATCGTTGATTTCACAAAATTGATGGTCTTCTCATAGAGTGCCCGCGAGGGGTCTCGGGTTCCCGGACTTTGAAACCGTGTTTAGGAACTACCGAGATGATCTCATCCAGGTTCAACCATGAACCCTATACATTGGTAATACACAATTCCATAGTGAACCACACATGGTGCACATTAGTACATTACATTACCATTATGCATTGTGCACTTCGTATATTTCACTTCCACGCCGCACTATACACCATGCATCTTGGAACAATGCACTTTTACTTTTCACTGTGCACCTTGTTATGGTGAAGTTCGACTAAAAACTAAGCAAGAAAGGTCTAGAATTAGACTTCTTGGTCTCCATGTTCGAATCAAATACCGAATGAAATAGGATAACCTAAGCCTTGGTTTCGTCCTTGATGGTTGGGGCCACTCGTGGGCTCGTAGGCGGACCTAAGTGAGGCTTTTGAGTTATGGATTGGTAGTCTGACTAAAACCAGGCCTTAGTGACGTCCCATATGAGTTATTACACATGCGATTTGTTGGCTATGAGGTTCCAAGTAGCAATCGTTCGAGTGTAGATAGAAGAAGAGATCTAGGATTAAGACAGAATCGTGGGCACCACTTTCCGAAAAGAGTATTTCCACCCTAACAAGCCTTGGGTATCAGGAAATCCCTTCCGAGGATAAGACTGTCTCACTCAAGTTCTTAGGCTTCAGATACTTGATTTACTCTCAGAATTCGTAGGCAAGGATAGATGTTAGTTTCTGTGTGTTTCTGCACACTCATTGCCTCTCTTATATAGGCAAAGGGGGGCAGGGACGAGTAGGTGTGAGTACCTAGCACTAAAAGGTGTCATTATCCCCAAGGATAGATTTTAGACAACAACAATCGCTCCCTACGGGTTTTGGAGGGAAAACAATTCGGATATAGTTCGAATCACACGAAAGGGTGTGTGCCCATTCGTCCTAGGTGGGAGTGTTACCACTCCCCGCTACCTAGCTTTCCACCTTCACTCTAGCTCGCCCGAGTATCTCGCCTAGTGACACTATCAACCAGCTCAAGTTTGAGCTGGACGAGTTTTAGTGTCAGTCCCTAGCTTCAGCTTAGCTCAACGAAGAGCTTGATGCTAGCTAGTACAGCTAGTTCCCGAGCTAAGTGAGGTTTCCCTTCAACTCACGTTTCCATCCTATCTTTGGGATCACACCAAGGTCGAATCCTTGGTGCATATTTCCAACATTCCTCCCCCATTTTAGTGAAGTCTCGTGATTTCGCTAAAATTACAACAAATATCCAACCGAAACACTTGCATCAATGAAAATGTCACGAAGATTGAATTTTCATCTAGTACATTACACATTCCAAAATACTCGAATATAGGGGTGTCTCTATGGATTGAACCCTGTCTACTCATTTGAGTATCTGAAGATAATATACACAAGAGTTTCTCCTATCTATTCCAAGATATCTCGACACTATTAACCGCCATGTGTCCCAATCCTTTCACGAGCGCACACGAAACCAAGTCCAAGTTTCTTGAAGCGGCTACACTTCATGCCCGCATAGGTCAATTCCTTCCTCGTGTACCTGCGTATACACTTTGTCAAGGAATGAATTAAGAAGTTTAAACTTCACCCTCTATCACTCGCAGTTCCGAGCACATACCTTCGGGATGGTGCAAACCTTGTGCTCCAGTTTCCATTCGTAGGCTTTCCGCATTGAATTCTCGCCTCTAACGTTGTATTAGAGGGGAATTGGGTGTCCTACGTTTGGAGAACTATATGGACTTGAGTCCCACCCCTCCCCGCCGATTTGGCAACCAAATCCCTTGCTAATCCCTTCGTCAAGTGATCGCCCGATTTTGCTCGTACCGAACGTATTGCACCGTGATCGTTCCGTGAGTGATCGGTCCACGAACAAGCACTATGCCTCACCCCTAAATGACGCGATTTGCCATTATAGACCCGACTATAAGCCCTAGCCGAGTCGCATTGCTATCACACAAGATAGAAATCGGTGAGATAGGTTTCGGCCATAATGGAATCTCATAGATAAGGTCCCTTAGCCATTCTCGCTTCCTTGCCGCCACTCGCTAATGCTATGAATTCGGATTCCATGGTGGAGGTCGTGATGCAAGTCGCTTCTTAGAAGCCCACGATATTGCTCCTCCTCCAAGCAGAATACCCATCCAAAGGGTGGAGGTGTGATCCTCCATGTTGGATATCCAAATTTTGCATCCGAGTACCCTTCAATAACCGATGGGCACCCCTTATACGTTAAACCGTAATCCATGGTTCCTTTAAGGTAACCAAGTACTCGTCTGATTGCATGCCAATGATGAGTACTAGGATTACTCGTATATCTACTCAATTTGCCAACCGCATAAGCGATATCAGGCCTTGTGCTTGTCATGGCATACATCAAGCGCCCAAGCACTTTCGAGTACTCGAGTTGAGCCACCGCCATTCCCGTGTTGGGCATCGCCCTCACACTAGGGTCAAATGGAGTCCTCAATTCTCGACATCCCTTGCCACTAAACTTGGCAAGTACCTTCTCAATGTAATGACATTGACTCAACGAAATTTCCTTCCCATTTCGTTTGATCCTAATCCCGAGGATTACATCTGCCTCCCCCATGTCTTTCATGGAGAACTTGGAAGACAAGAATTCCTTGGTACTATCAACCCGTTCTTGATCGCTCCAAAGATGAGCATGTCATCTACATACAAACAGATGATCACTCCCTTACCGAGTTCATCAAATTTTGTATACACACACTTGTCTGCCTGGTTTAAACGAAAACCATGTGACAAAACAACATCATCAAACTTCTGATGCCACTGTTTAGGTGCTTGCTTCAGTCCATACAAGGACTTGATCGCCTTGCACACCTTATGCTCATTTCCGTGCATAACAAAACCTTCCGGTTGTTCCATGTATACCTCCTCATCGAGATCTCCATTCAAGAACGCAGTCTTGACATCCATTTGATGGATCACTAGATCATGGATCGATGCTAGTGCTATTAGTAATCTAATAGTTGAGATCCGAGCCACAGGAGCATAGGTATCAAAGTAATCAACACCATGCCGTTGTTTAAAGCCCTGAATCACCAACCGAGCTTTAAACTTATCGATAGTCCCATCGACTTTCATCTTCCTTTTGAAGATCCACTTGTTGCCCAACGCTTTACATCCCACAGGGAGATCCGTTAACAGCCAAGTATTATTTCCCAGGATGGAATCCTTTTCCTCATCGACTGCCTCCTTCCAAAAGGCGCCGTCTTGCGATCGCATAGCCTCTTCATATGTACTAGGGTCATCGTCAACATTGTGGCAAGACAAGTGTTGCGATCCTAGTTCCATTCTCGATCCCTCGATCAGATATACGTTGAAGTTGGTATTCAACGAACTCTTCAAGGCCAGCCTTTGACTCCTACGAGGCAAGGCCTGCTCGTCCACAGGGACAGGCAGAATATCATTTGATGACGGCATCAAATCCTTGGGTCTTAGGATCGATGAAAAACGATTTTCATCGAAGATGGCATCCCTAGACTCAATTACCGAATGCACAGCGTGTGCATCGTTAGATTCTATAACATAGAACCTATATGCCTTCGAATTTTCAGCATATCCCACAAAGATGCAATCAATGCCTCTTTCTCCTAAAGTCTTCCGTTTAGGATCGCTGAGCTTCACAACAGCCCTACAAACCCCCAAACTCGTAAATAACTCAAGTTTGGTTTCCGCTTATACCATAGTTCGTATAGGGTAGTTCTGTTCCGTTTATTAGGAACCCGGTTTAGTAGATAGCAAGCCGTAAGCATGGCTTCACCCCAAAACCCATTACTCAAACCTGAGTATGATAGCATCGAATTCACCATCTCTTTCAATGTTCGATTTTTCCTCTCAGCCACACCATTCGCTCGTGGTGTGTACGGAGCGCTGGTTTCATGAATGATCCCCACACTTTGAAAGTATATTGGATCATAGAACTCCCCTCCTCGATCGTACGAAATACTTTGATCGAGATGCCTTGTTGCAATTCAACTTCGGTTTTAAACACACGAAATTTTTCAAGGGCTTCATCCTTCGAATTCAACAAGTAAGTATAGCAATACCGAGAGTAGTCATCAATGAAGTTGATGACATACCTCTTACCTCCGATAGTCGGAGTGGTATGTAAGTCACACAAATCGCTGTGTATCAACTCAAGCATCACTGATTTCCGTTGGATACTAGTGAAAGGCTGACGAGTAATCTTAGTGAGCATACACATTTTACATCGTTCAGCAAAGACATCAAAAGAGGGCAGAATCCCTTCTTTTGACATTTCAGTTAGACGTTTATAGTTAACGTGCCCTAACCGCGCATGCCATAAGGAGAAGTCAGAATTACCAACCAAGAAAGCATTATCGTTAATAATAATATTATTAACATTCAGCATAAACATGCCATTGTTATAGTGACCGAAGCCTACAAACACACCACCCTTAGATAATACATATCTATCAGATTCGTACACTTGTTTGTAGCCATATCTATTAAGCATACCGCCCGATACTAAGTTCTTCCTAATCTTAGGGACATGAAGTACATCTCTAAGCTCTAGGCTTTTTCCATAACTAAGTTCCAACACCACCAATCCACGTCCAACAATAGGCGCCGTCGACTCATTGCCCATGTGAAGTACAAGATCATCATCCGATGCCTTGTATGTTTTGAACCAGTTGACGATCCTTGCATACATGTCTATTGGCACCCGAGTCAATCCACCATGCCACTTCATCATCCCGCACATAGAATGCTTCCGATATTAGTGAAACAAATTCACAAGAATATCTAAATTAAGGTCTAAGAACCGACCTTTCGAAGTGGAAGTCCCTTGATCTTTCGATCCGTACTTGTGACGCCGTTTGTCGTGATTCGTACTCTTGTTCGTGGGACAATCACGTTTGTAGTGCCCAGCTTTCCCACATATCCAACAAGAAACTTTCGTTTTCTTGTTCGAGTCTCCTTTGGTGTTTCTCCAAGGGCGTTTCCTCGCCCTTCCGTCGAGCGTACGGCTCTTCTTCTTCCGTCAAATGAATCGACGAAGAATCCTTCGGTTTCCCACTTTCTTGCAACCGTAGAGCTTCCTCTATCCGCAAGTGGCTTCCTAGTTGGATCGTGGACAGTTCCTCTTTCCCATGCTTAAGCGTGTGCTTAAAATCCTTCCATGAATAAGGAAGCTTGTCAATAATGCACGACACCGAGATGGCCTCATCCATCTTCATATCATGTTGGGTAAACTGTCCCAAAATCCGGAGCATCTCGTTGTACTGCTCCATAACCGGTCTAGTCTCGACCATCTTGTAATTTATGAAATTACTCACCAGGAACTTCGTACTCGAAGCATCCTCAGCCAAATACTTTGACTCCGCCGCATCCCACAACTCGTGGGCTGATTCATAATATTGATAGATATCAAATAATGAATCCGCCATGCCATTCGCATATATGGCCACGACATATGTAGTCGTCGTTGTCCCACTTTTGCCGCTTCCGTACTCGTTCACCTTCATCTTCTCATCCGTCTCTCGCCTCCTCCTCGAGCTCCGGAGGATAGGGTGTAGAGAGAACATACACAACCTTCAAGGTAGTCGAAGGAAGTGCATCTTCTTCCTCGCCACCTTCGGAAATCTACTCCCTCAAATTTCTCGAGCTTGCCGAATGACGATGTCATTTCCTTGATTGCAGCGACCTTGGACATGGTAAACTACTCTTTTCGATTGTTGGCTATGAGGTTCCAAGTAGCAATCGTTCGAGTGTAGATAGAAGAAGAGATCTAGGATTAAGACAGAATCATGGGCACCACTTTCCGAAAAGAGTATTTCCACCCTAACAAGCCTTGGCTATCAGGAAATCCCTTCCGAGGATAAGACTGTCTCACTCAAGTTCTTAGGCTTCAGATACTTGATTTACTCTCAGAATTCGTAGGCAAGGATAGATGTTAGTTTCTGTGTGTTTCTGCACACTCATTGCCTCTCTTATATAGGCAAAGGGGGGGCAGGGACGAGTAGGTGTGAGTACCTAGCACCAAAAGGTGTCATTATCCCCAAGGATAGATTTTAGGCAACAACCAATCAGTTCCCTACGGGTTTTGGAGGGAAAACAATTCAGATATAGTTCGAATCACACGAAAGGGTGTGTGCCCATTCGTCCTAGGTGGGAGTGTTACCACTCCTGCTACCTAGCTTTCCACCTTCACTCTAGCTCAGCTGAGTATCTCACCTAGTGACACTATCAACCACTCAAGTTTGAGCCGGACGAGTTTTAGTGTCGGTCCCTAGCTTCGCCTTAGCTCAACGAAGAGCTTGATGCTAGCTAGTACAGCTAGTTCCCGAGCTAAGTGAGGTTTCCCTTCAACTCACGTTTCCATCCTATCTTTGGGATCACACCAAGGTCGAATCCTTGGTGCATATTTCCAACACGATTTTGGCAATCCTTCAAAATCCGTGGACCCGATTTTGAGCAACTTCGCACCGTCGAATCCAACTATGTGACGAATGCTTCCAAACTCAAGTACATGACTCTTACCATCATTCCACACCTCTTCCCCAAAGATAGTGTGGGCAGAGTTGGCCCCAAATCTCGTTCATACGAATATTGATTACTGGGTGCGAACGTGATGTTAATGCAGCTGCCGATGCGAACCTTGTTCCGGTGGTGAGTAATCTGTGCCACTTTTTGGATCGCCAATTGTTTGAGGATGAATTTGTAAGCATTGATCCAGGCTAGGGACGTCCTTGTATCCTTCTAAGAGATCTCCTCTATAAAATTCTTGAGTTGGATCGTTGATTTCACAAAATTGATGGTCTTCTCATAGAGTGCCCGCGAGGGGTCTCGGTTCCCGGGACTTTGAAACCGTGTTTAGGAACCACCGAGATGATCTCATCCACTTCAACCATGAACCCTATACATTGGTAATACACAATTCCACAGTGAACCACACATGGTGCACATTAGTACATTACATTACCATTATGCATTGTGCAGCATCGTATATTTCACTTCCACGCTGCACTATACACCATACATCTTGGAACGATGCGCTTTTACTTTTCACAAGGCACCTTGTTATTGTGCAGCTTCACTAAAAACTAAGCAAGAAGGGTCAAGAATTAGACTTCTTGGTCTCCATGTTCGAATCAAATACCGAATGAAATAGGATAACCTAAGCCTTGGTTTCGTCCTTGGTGGTTGGGGCCACTCTCGTGGGCTCGTAGGCGGACCTAAGTGAGGCTTTTGAGTTATGGATTGGTAGTCTGACTAAAACCAGGCCTTAGTGACGTCCCATATGCGTTATCACACATGCGATTTTGGCAATCCTTCGAAATCCGTGGACCCGATTTTGAGCAACTTCGCACCGTCGAATCCAACTATGTGACGAATGCTTCCATACTCAAGTACATGACTCTTACCATCATTCCACACCTCTCGCTCCAAAGATAGTGTGGGCAGAGTTGGCCCCAAATCTTGTTCATACGAATATTGATTACTAGGTGCGAACGTGATGTTAATGCAATATTGATGGGAACCTTGTTCCGGTGGTGAGTAATCTGTGCCACTTTTTGATCGCCAATTGTTTGAGGATGAATTTGTAAGCATTGATCCAGGCTAGGGACGTCCTTGTATCCTTCTAAGAGATCTCCTCCACAATATTCTTGAGTTGGATCGTTGATTTCACAAAATTGATGGTCTTCTCATAGAGTGCCCGCGAGGGGTCTCGGGTTCCTGGGACTTTGAAACTGTGTTTAGGAACTACTGAGATGATCACATCCAGTTCAACCATGAACCGTATACATTGGTAATACACAATTCCATAGTGAACCACACATGGTGCACATTAGTACATTACATTACCATTATGCATTGTGCAGCTTCGTATATTTCACTTCCACGCTGCACTATACACCATGCATCTTGGAACGATGCACTTTTACTTTTCACGGTGCACCTTGTTATGGTGAAGTTCGACTAAAAACTAAGCAAGAAGGGTCTAGAATTAGACTTCTTGGTCTCCATGTTCGAATCAAATACCGAATGAAATAGGATAACCTAAGCCTTGGTTTCGTCCTTGATGGTTGGGGCCACTCTGTGGGCTCGTAGGCGGACCTAAGTGCCTAAAACCAGGCCTTAGTGACGTCCCATATGAGTTATCACACATGCGATTTTGGCAATCCTTCGAAATCCGTGGACCCGATTTTGAGCAACTTCGCACCGTCGAATCCAACTATGTGACGAATGCTTCCAAACTCAAGTACATGACTCTTACCATCATTCCACACCTCTTCCCGAAAGATAGTGTGGGCAGAGTTGGCCCCAAATCTCGTTCATACGAATATTGATTACTGGGTGCGAACGTGATGTTAATGCAGCTGCCGATGCGAACCTTGTTCCGGTGGTGAGTAATCTGTGCCACTTTTTGGATCGCCAATTGTTTGAGGATGAATTTGTAAGCATTGATCCAGGCTAGGGTCGTCCTTGCATCCTTCTAAGAGATCTCCTCCAAAATATTCTTGAGTTGGATCGTTGATTTCACAAAATTGATGGTCTTCTCATAGAGTGCCTGCGAGGGGTCTCGGATTCCTGGGACTTTGAAACTGTGTTTAGGAACTACTGAGATGATCACATCCAGCTCAACCATGAACCGTATACATTGGTAATACACAATTCCACAATGAACCACACATGGTGCACATTAGTACATTACATTACCATTATGCATTGTGCAACTTCGTATATTTCACTTCCACGCTGCACTATACACCATGCATCTTGGAACGATGCACTTTTACTTTTCACGGTGCACCTTGTTATGGTGAAGTTTGACTAAAAACTAAGCAAGAAGGGTCTAGAATTAGACTTCTTAGTCTCCATGTTCGAATCAAATACTGAATGAAATAGGATAACCTAAGCCTTGGTTTCGTCCTTGATGGTTGGGGCCACTCGTGGGCTCGTAGGCGGACCTAAGTGAGGCTTTTGATATATGGATTGGTAGTCTAACTAAAAGCAGGCCTTAGTGACGTCCCATATGAGTTATCACACATGCGATTTTGGCAATCCTTCGAAATCCGTAGACCCGATTTTGAGCAACTTCGCACCGTCGAATCCAACTATGTGACGAATGCTTCCAAACTCAAGTACATGACTCTTACCATCATTTCACACCTCTTCCCCAAAGATAGTGTGGGCAGAGTTGGCCCCAAATCTCGTTCATACGAATATTGATTACTGGGTGCGAACGTGATGTTAATGCAGCTGCCGATGCGAACCTTGTTCCGGTGGTGAGTAATCTGTGCCACTTTTTGGATCGCCAATTGTTTGAGGATGAATTTGTAAGCATTGATCCAGGCTAGGGACGTCCTTGTATCCTTCTAAGAGATCTCCTCCAAAATATTCTTGAGTTGGATCGTTGATTTCACAAAATTGATGGTCTTCTCATAGAGTGCCCGCGAGGGGTCTCGGATTCCTTGGACTTTCAAACTGTGTTTAGTAACTACTGAGATGATCACATCCAGTTCAACCATGAACCATATACATTGGTAATACACAATTCCACAATGAACCACACATGGTGCACATTAGTACATTACATTACCATTATGCATTGTGCAGCTTCGTATATTTCACTTCCACGCTGCACTATACACCACGTATCTTGGAACGATGCACTTTTACTTTTCACGGTGCACCTAGTTATGGTGAAGTTTGACTAAAAACTAAGCAAGAAGGGTCTAGAATTAGACTTCTTGGTCTCCATGTTCGAATCAAATAGTGAATGAAATAGGATAACCTAAGCCTTGGTTTCGTCCTTGATGGTTGGGGCCACTCTGTGGGCTCGTAGGCGGACCTAAGTGAGGCTTTTGATATATGGATTGGTAGTCTAACTAAAAGCAGGCCTTAGTGACGTCCCATATGAGTTATCACACATGCGATTTTGGCAATCCTTCGAAATCCGTGGACCCGATTTTGAGCAACTTCGCACCGTCGAATCCAACTATGTGACGAATGCTTCCAAACTCGAGTACATGACTCTTACCATCATTCCACACCTCTTCTCCAAAGATAGTGTGGGCAGAGTTGGCCCCAAATCTCGTTCATACGAATATTGATTACTGGGTGCGAACGTGATGTTAATGCAAACTCGCCGATGCCAACCTTGTTCCAAAGGGTGAGTAATCCGTGCCACTTTTTGGATCGCCAATTGTTTGAGGATGAATTTGTAAGCATTGATCCAGGCTAGGGACGTCCTTGTATCCTTCTAAGAGATCTCCTCCAAAATATTCTTGAGTTGGATCGTTGATTTCACAAAATTGATGGTCTTCTCATAGAGTGCCCGCGAGGGGTCTCGGGTTCCCGGGACTTTCAAACTGTGTTTAGTAACTACTGAGATGATCACATCCAGTTCAACCATGAACCGTATACATTGGTAATACACAATTCCACAATGAACCACACATGGTGCACATTAGTACATTACATTACCATTATGCATTGTGCAGCTTCGTATATTTCACTTCCACGCTGCACTATACACCACGTATCTTGGAACGATGCACTTTTACTTTTCACGGTGCACCTTGTTATGGTGAAGTTTGACTAAAAACTAAGCAAGAAGGGTCTAGAATTAGACTTCTTGGTCTCCATGTTCGAATCAAATACCGAATGAAATAGGATAACCTAAGCCTTGGTTTCGTCCTTGATGGTTGGGGCCACTCGTGGGCTCGTAGGCGGACCTAAGTGAGGCTTTTGATATATGGATTGGTAGTCTAACTAAAACCAGGCCTTAGTGACATCCCATATGAGTTATCACACATGCGATTTTGGCAATCCTTCGAAATCCGTGGACCCGATTTTGAGCAACTTCGCACCGTCGAATCCAACTATGTGACGAATGCTTCCAAACTCAAGTACATGACTCTTACCATCATTCCACACCTCTTCTCCAAAGATAGTGTGGGCAGAGTTGGCCCCAAATCTTGTTCATACGAATATTGATTACCGGGTGCGAACGTGATGTTAATGCAAACTCGCCGATGCCAACCTTGTTCCATTGGTGAGTAATCTGTGCCACTTTTTGGATCGCCAATTGTTTGAGGATGAATTTGTAAGCATTGATCCAGACTAGGGACGTCCTTGTATCCTTCTAAGAGATCTCCTCCAAAATATTCTTGAGTTGGATCGTTGATTTCACAAAATTGATGGTCTTCTCATAGAGTGCCCGCGAGGGGTCTCGGATTCCTTGGACTTTCAAACTGTGTTTAGTAACTACTGAGATGATCACATCCAGTTCAACCATGAACCGTATACATTGGTAATACTCAATTCCACAATGAACCACACATGGTGCACATTAGTACATTACATTACCATTATGCATTGTGCAGCTTCGTATATTTCACTTCCACGCTGCACTATACACCACGTATCTTGGAACGATGCACTTTTACTTTTCACGGTGCACCTTGTTATGGTGAAGTTTGACTAAAAACTAAGCAAGAAGGGTCTAGAATTACACTTCTTGATCTCCATGTTCGAATCAAATACTGAATGAAATAGGATAACCTAAGCCTTGGTTTCGTCCTTGATGGTTGGGGCCACTCTTTGGGCTCGTAGGCGGACCTAAGTGAGGGTTTTGATTTATGGATTGGTAGTCCAACTAAAACCAGGCCTTAGTGACGTCCCATATGAGTTATCACACATGCGATTTTGGCAATCCTTCGAAATCCGTGGACCCGATTTTTAGCAACTTCGCACCGTCGAATCCAACTATGTGACGAATGCTTCCAAACTCAAGTACATGACTCTTACCATCATTCCACACCTCTTCTCCAAAGATAGTGTGGGCAGAGTTGGCCCCAAATCTTGTTCATAAGAATATTGATTACTGGGTGCGAACGTGATGTTAATGCACCGCCGATGCCAACCTTGTTCCAAAGGTGAGTAATCTGTGCCACTTTTTGGTCGCCAATTGTTTGAGGATGAATTTGTAAGCATTGATCCAGGCTAGGGACGTCCTTGTATCCTTCTAAGAGATCTCCTCCAAAATATTATTGAGTTGGATCGTTGATTTCACAAAATTGATGGTCTTCTCATAGAGTGCCCGCGAGGGGTCTCGGGTTCCCGGGACTTTGAAACTGTGTTTAGGAACTACTGAGATGATCACATCCAGTTCAACCATGAACCGTATACATTGGTAATACACAATTCCACAATGAACCACACATGGTGCACATTAGTACATTACATTACCATTATGCATTGTGCAGCTTCGTATATTTCACTTCCACGCTGCACTATACACCACGTATCTTGGAACGATGCACTTTTACTTTTCACGGTGCACCTTGTTATGGTGAAGTTTGACTAAAAACTAAGCAAGAAGGGTCTAGAATTAGACTTCTTGGTCTCCATGTTCGAATCAAATACCGAATGAAATAGGATAACCTAAGCCTTGGTTTCGTCCTTGATGGTTGGGGCCACTCGTGGGCTCGTAGGCGGACCTAAGTGAGGCTTTTGATATATGGATTGGTAGTCTAACTAAAACCAGGCCTTAGTGACATCCCATATGAGTTATCACACATGCGATTTTGGCAATCCTTCGAAATCCGTGGACCCGATTTTGAGCAACTTCGCACCGTCGAATCCAACTATGTGACGAATGCTTCCAAACTCAAGTACATGACTCTTACCATCATTCCACACCTCTTCTCCAAAGATAGTGTGGGCAGAGTTGGCCCCAAATCTTGTTCATACGAATATTGATTACCGGGTGCGAACGTGATGTTAATGCAAACTCGCCGATGCCAACCTTGTTCCAAAGGTGAGTAATCCGTGCCACTTTTTGGATCGCCAATTGTTTGAGGATGAATTTGTAAGCATTGATCCAGGCTAGGGACGTCCTTGTATCCTTCTAAGAGATCTCCTCCAAAATATTCTTGAGTTGGATCGTTGATTTCACAAAATTGATGGTCTTCTCATAGAGTGCCCGCGAGGGGTCTCGGGTTCCCGGGACTTTGAAACTGTGTTTAGGAACTACTGAGATGATCTCATCCAGTTCAACCATGAACCCTATACATTGGTAATACACAATTCCACAATGAACCACACATGGTGCACATTAGTACATTACATTACCATTATGCATTGTGCGGCTTCGTATATTTCACTTCCACGCCGCACTATACACCACGTATCTTGGAACGATGCACTTTTACTTTTCACGGTGCACCTTGTTATGGTGAAGTTTGACTAAAAACTAAGCAAGAAGGGTCTAGAATTAGACTTCTTGGTCTCCATGTTCGAATCAAATACCGAATGAAATAGGATAACCTAAGCCTTGGTTTCGTCCTTGATGGTTGGGGCCACTCGTGGGCTCGTAGGCGGACCTAAGTGAGGGTTTTGAGTTATGGATTGGTAGTCTGACTAAAACCAGGCCTTAGTGACGTCCCATATGAGTTATCACACATGCGATTTTGGCAATCCTTCGAAATCCGTGGACCCGATTTTTAGCAACTTCGCACCGTCGAATCCAACTATGTGACGAATGCTTCCAAACTCAAGTACATGACTCTTACCATCATTCCACACCTCTTCTCCAAAGATAGTGTGGGCAGAGTTGGCCCCAAATCTTGTTCATACGAATATTGATTACCGGGTGCGAACGTGATGTTAATGCAACTCGCCGATGCCAACCTTGTTCCAAAGGTGAGTAATCCGTGCCACTTTTTGATCGCCAATTGTTTGAGGATGAATTTGTAAGCATTGATCCAGGCTAGGGACGTCCTTGTATCCTTCTAAGAGATCTCCTCCAAAATATTCTTGAGTTGGATCGTTGATTTCACAAAATTGATGGTCTTCTCATAGAGTGCCCGCGAGGGGTCTCGGGTTCCCGGGACTTTGAAACTGTGTTTAGGAACTACTGAGATGATCACATCCAGCTCAACCATGAACCGTATACATTGGTAATACACAATTCCACAATGAACCACACATGGTGCACATTAGTACATTACATTACCATTATGCATTGTGCAGCCTTCGTATATTTCACTTCCACGCTGCACTATACACCACGTATCTTGGAACGATGCACTTTTACTTTTCACGGTGCACCTTGTTATGGTGAAGTTTGACTAAAAACTAAGCAAGAAGGGTCTAGAATTAGACTTCTTGATCTCCATGTTCGAATCAAATACTGAATGAAATAGGATAACCTAAGCCTTGGTTTCGTCCTTGATGGTTGGGGCCACTCTTTGGGCTCGTAGGCGGACCTAAGTGAGGGTTTTGAGTTATGGATTGGTAGTCTGACTAAAACCAGGCCTTAGTGACGTCCCATATGAGTTATCACACATGCGATTTTGGCAATCCTTCGAAATCCGTGGACCCGATTTTTAGCAACTTCGCACCGTCGAATCCAACTATGTGACGAATGCTTCCAAACTCAAGTACATGACTCTTACCATCATTCCACACCTCTTCTCCAAAGATAGTGTGGGCAGAGTTGGCCCCAAATCTTGTTCATACGAATATTGATTACCGGGTGCGAACGTGATGTTAATGCAAACTCGCCGATGCCAACCTTGTTCCAGTGGTGAGTAATCTGTGCCACTTTTTGGATCGCCAATTGTTTGAGGATGAATTTGTAAGCATTGATCCAGGCTAGGGACGTCCTTGTATCCTTCTAAGAGATCTCCTCCAAAATATTCTTGAGTTGGATCGTTGATTTCACAAAATTGATGGTCTTCTCATAGAGTGCCCGCGAGGGGTCTCGGTTCCCCGGGACTTTGAAACCGTGTTTAGGAACTACCGAGATGATCACATCCAGCTCAACCATGAACCCTATACATTGGTAATACACAATTCCACAATGAACCACACATGGTGCACATTAGTACATTACATTACCATTATGCATTGTGCACTTCGTATATTTCACTTCCACGCCGCACTATACACCATGCATCTTGGAACGATGCACTTTTACTTTTCACGGTGCACCTTGTTATGGTGAAGTTCGACTAAAAACTAAGCAAGAAAGGTCTAGAATTAGACTTCTTGATCTCCATGTTCGAATCAAATACCGAATGAAATAGGATAACCTAAGCCTTGGTTTCGTCCTTGATGGTTGGGGCCACTCGTGGGCTCGTAGGCGGACCTAAGTGAGGGTTTTGAGTTATGGATTGGTAGTCTGACTAAAACCAGGCCTTAGTGACGTCCCATATGAGTTATCACACATGCGATTTTGGCAATCCTTCGAAATCCGTGGACCCGATTTTTAGCAACTTCGCACCGTCGAATCCAACTATGTGACGAATGCTTCCAAACTCAAGTACATGACTCTTACCATCATTCCACACCTCTTCTCCAAAGATAGTGTGGGCAGAGTTGGCCCCAAATCTTGTTCATACGAATATTGATTACCGGGTGCGAACGTGATGTTAATGCAAACTCGCCGATGCCAACCTTGTTCCAAAGGGTGAGTAATCTGTGCCACTTTTTGGATCGCCAATTGTTTGAGGATGAATTTGTAAGCATTGATCCAGGCTAGGGACGTCCTTGTATCCTTCTAAGAGATCTCCTCCAAAATATTATTGAGTTGGATCGTTGATTTCACAAAATTGATGGTCTTCTCATAGAGTGCCCGCGAGGGGTCTCGGATTCCTTGGACTTTCAAACTGTGTTTAGTAACTACTGAGATGATCACATCCAGTTCAACCATGAACCGTATACATTGGTAATACACAATTCCACAATGAACCACACATGGTGCACATTAGTACATTACATTACCATTATGCATTGTGCAGCTTCGTATATTTCACTTCCACGCCGCACTATACACCACGTATCTTGGAACGATGCACTTTTACTTTTCACGGTGCACCTTGTTATGGTGAAGTTTGACTAAAAACTAAGCAAGAAGGGTCTAGAATTAGACTTCTTGGTCTCCATGTTCGAATCAAATACCGAATGAAATAGGATAACCTAAGCCTTGGTTTCGTCCTCGATGGTCAGGGCCACTCGTGGGCTCGTAGGCGGACCTAAGTGAGGGTTTTGAGTTATGGATTGGTAGTCTGACTAAAACCAGGCCTTAGTGACGTCCCATATGAGTTATCACACATGCGATTTTGGCAATCCTTCGAAATCCGTGGACCCGATTTTTAGCAACTTCGCACCGTCGAATCCAACTATGTGACGAATGCTTCCAAACTCAAGTACATGACTCTTACCATCATTCCACACCTCTTCTCCAAAGATAGTGTGGGCAGAGTTGGCCCCAAATCTTGTTCATACGAATATTGATTACCGGGTGCGAACGTGATGTTAATGCAACCGCCGATGCCAACCTTGTTCCAAAGGGTGAGTAATCTGTGCCACTTTTTGGTCGCCAATTGTTTGAGGATGAATTTGTAAGCATTGATCCAGGCTAGGGACGTCCTTGTATCCTTCTAAGAGATCTCCTCCAAAATATTATTGAGTTGGATCGTTGATTTCACAAAATTGATGGTCTTCTCATAGAGTGCCCGCGAGGGGTCTCGGTTCCCTGGACTTTGAAACTGTGTTTAGGAACTACTGAGATGATCACATCCAGTTCAACCATGAACCGTATACATTGGTAATACACAATTCCACAATGAACCACACATGGTGCACATTAGTACATTACATTACCATTATGCATTGTGCAACTTCGTATATTTCACTTCCACGCTGCACTATACACCACGTATCTTGGAACGATGCACTTTTACTTTTCACGGTGCACCTTGTTATGGTGAAGTTTGACTAAAAACTAAGCAAGAAGGGTCTAGAATTAGACTTCTTGATCTCCATGTTCGAATCAAATACTGAATGAAATAGGATAACCTAAGCCTTGGTTTCGTCCTTGATGGTTGGGGCCACTCTGTGGGCTCGTAGGCGGACCTAAGTGAGGGTTTTGAGTTATGGATTGGTAGTCTGACTAAAACCAGGCCTTAGTGACGTCCCATATGAGTTATCACACATGCGATTTTGGCAATCCTTCGAAATCCGTGGACCCGATTTTTAGCAACTTCGCACCGTCGAATCCAACTATGTGACGAATGCTTCCAAACTCAAGTACATGACTCTTACCATCATTCCACACCTCTTCTCCAAAGATAGTGTGGGCAGAGTTGGCCCCAAATCTTGTTCATACGAATATTGATTACCGGGTGCGAACGTGATGTTAATGCAAACTCGCCGATGCCAACCTTGTTCCAAAGGGTGAGTAATCCGTGCCACTTTTTGGATCGCCAATTGTTTGAGGATGAATTTGTAAGCATTGATCCAGGCTAGGGACGTCCTTGTATCCTTCTAAGAGATCTCCTCCAAAATATTCTTGAGTTGGATCGTTGATTTCACAAAATTGATGGTCTTCTCATAGAGTGCCCGCGAGGGGTCTCGGGTTCCTTGGACTTTGAAACTGTGTTTAGTAACTACTGAGATGATCACATCCAGTTCAACCATGAACCCTATACATTGGTAATACACAATTCCACAATGAACCACACATGGTGCACATTAGTACATTACATTACCATTATGCATTGTGCAGCTTCGTATATTTCACTTCCACGCTGCACTATACACCACGTATCTTGGAACGATGCACTTTTACTTTTCACGGTGCACCTTGTTATGGTGAAGTTCGACTAAAAACTAAGCAATAAGGGTCTAGAATTAGACTTCTTGATCTCCATGTTCGAATCAAATACCGAATGAAATAGGATAACCTAAGCCTTGGTTTCGTCCTTGATGGTTGGGGCCACTCGTGGGCTCGTAGGCGGACCTAAGTGAGGCTTTTGATATATGGATTGGTAGTCTAACTAAAACCAGGCCTTAGTGACGTCCCATATGAGTTATCACACATGCGATTTTGGCAATCCTTCGAAATCCGTGGACCCGATTTTTAGCAACTTCGCACCGTCGAATCCAACTATGTGACGAATGCTTCCAAACTCAAGTACATGACTCTTACCATCATTCCACACCTCTTCTCCAAAGATAGTGTGGGCAGAGTTGGCCCCAAATCTTGTTCATACGAATATTGATTACCGGGTGCGAACGTGATGTTAATGCAACCGCCGATGCCAACCTTGTTCCAAAGGTGAGTAATCCGTGCCACTTTTTGATCGCCAATTGTTTGAGGATGAATTTGTAAGCATTGATCCAGGCTAGGGACGTCCTTGTATCCTTCTAAGAGATCTCCTCCAAAATATTCTTGAGTTGGATCGTTGATTTCACAAAATTGATGGTCTTCTCATAGAGTGCCCGCGAGGGGTCTCGGATTCCTTGGACTTTCAAACTGTGTTTAGTAACTACTGAGATGATCACATCCAGTTCAACCATGAACCGTATACATTGGTAATACACAATTCCACAATGAACCACACATGGTGCACATTAGTACATTACATTACCATTATGCATTGTGCGCTTCGTATATTTCACTTCCACGCCGCACTATACACCACGTATCTTGGAACGATGCACTTTTACTTTTCACGGTGCACCTTGTTATGGTGAAGTTTGACTAAAAACTAAGCAAGAAGGGTCTAGAATTAGACTTCTTGGTCTCCATGTTCGAATCAAATACCGAATGAAATAGGATAACCTAAGCCTTGGTTTCGTCCTCGATGGTCAGGGGCCACTCGTGGGCTCGTAGGCGGACCTAAGTGAGGCTTTTGATATATGGATTGGTAGTCTAACTAAAACCAGGCCTTAGTGACGTCCCATATGAGTTATCACACATGCGATTTTGGCAATCCTTCGAAATCCGTGGACCCGATTTTTAGCAACTTCGCACCGTCGAATCCAACTATGTGACGAATGCTTCCAAACTCAAGTACATGACTCTTACCATCATTCCACACCTCTTCTCCAAAGATAGTGTGGGCAGAGTTGGCCCCAAATCTTGTTCATACGAATATTGATTACCGGGTGCGAACGTGATGTTAATGCAAACTCGCCGATGCCAACCTTGTTCCAAAGGTGAGTAATCTGTGCCACTTTTTGGATCGCCAATTGTTTGAGGATGAATTTGTAAGCATTGATCCAGGCTAGGGACGTCCTTGTATCCTTCTAAGAGATCTCCTCCAAAATATTATTGAGTTGGATCGTTGATTTCACAAAATTGATGGTCTTCTCATAGAGTGCCCGCGAGGGGTCTCGGATTCCTAGGACTTTGAAACTGTGTTTAGGAACTACTGAGATGATCACATCCAGTTCAACCATGAACCGTATACATTGGTAATACACAATTCCACAATGAACCACACATGGTGCACATTAGTACATTACATTACCATTATGCATTGTGCAGCCTTCGTATATTTCACTTCCACGCCGCACTATACACCACGTATCTTGGAACGATGCACTTTTACTTTTCACGGTGCACCTTGTTATGGTGAAGTTTGACTAAAAACTAAGCAAGAAGGGTCTAGAATTAGACTTCTTGGTCTCCATGTTCGAATCAAATACCGAATGAAATAGGATAACCTAAGCCTTGGTTTCGTCCTTGATGGTTGGGGCCACTCGTGGGCTCGTAGGCGGACCTAAGTGAGGCTTTTGATATATGGATTGGTAGTCTAACTAAAACCAGGCCTTAGTGACGTCCCATATGAGTTATCACACATGCGATTTTGGCAATCCTTCGAAATCCGTGGACCCGATTTTTAGCAACTTCGCACCGTCGAATCCAACTATGTGACGAATGCTTCCAAACTCAAGTACATGACTCTTACCATCATTCCACACCTCTTCTCCAAAGATAGTGTGGGCAGAGTTGGCCCCAAATCTTGTTCATACGAATATTGATTACCGGGTGCGAACGTGATGTTAATGCAAACTCGCCGATGCCAACCTTGTTCCAAAGGGTGAGTAATCCGTGCCACTTTTTGGATCGCCAATTGTTTGAGGATGAATTTGTAAGCATTGATCCAGGCTAGGGACGTCCTTGTATCCTTCTAAGAGATCTCCTCCAAAATATTCTTGAGTTGGATCGTTGATTTCACAAAATTGATGGTCTTCTCATAGAGTGCCCGCGAGGGGTCTCGGATTCCTGGGACTTTGAAACTGTGTTTAGTAACTACTGAGATGATCACATCCAGTTCAACCATGAACCGTATACATTGGTAATACACAATTCCACAATGAACCACACATGGTGCACATTAGTACATTACATTACCATTATGCATTGTGCAGCTTCGTATATTTCACTTCCACGCTGCACTATACACCACGTATCTTGGAACGATGCACTTTTACTTTTCACGGTGCACCTTGTTATGGTGAAGTTTGACTAAAAACTAAGCAAGAAGGGTCTAGAATTAGACTTCTTGGTCTCCATGTTCGAATCAAATACCGAATGAAATAGGATAACCTAAGCCTTGGTTTCGTCCTTGATGGTTGGGGCCACTCGTGGGCTCGTAGGCGGACCTAAGTGAGGCTTTTGATATATGGATTGGTAGTCTAACTAAAACCAGGCCTTAGTGACGTCCCATATGAGTTATCACACATGCGATTTTGGCAATCCTTCGAAATCCGTGGACCCGATTTTTAGCAACTTCGCACCGTCGAATCCAACTATGTGACGAATGCTTCCAAACTCAAGTACATGACTCTTACCATCATTCCACACCTCTTCTCCAAAGATAGTGTGGGCAGAGTTGGCCCCAAATCTTGTTCATACGAATATTGATTACCGGGTGCGAACGTGATGTTAATGCAAACTCGCCGATGCCAACCTTGTTCCAAAGGGTGAGTAATCCGTGCCACTTTTTGATCGCCAATTGTTTGAGGATGAATTTGTAAGCATTGATCCAGGCTAGGGACGTCCTTGTATCCTTCTAAGAGATCTCCTCCAAAATATTCTTGAGTTGGATCGTTGATTTCACAAAATTGATGGTCTTCTCATAGAGTGCCCGCGAGGGGTCTCGGGTTCCCGGACTTTGAAACCGTGTTTAGGAACTACCGAGATGATCACATCCAGCTCAACCATGAACCGTATACATTGGTAATACACAATTCCACAATGAACCACACATGGTGCACATTAGTACATTACATTACCATTATGCATTGTGCGCTTCGTATATTTCACTTCCACGCCGCACTATACACCACGTATCTTGGAACGATGCACTTTTACTTTTCACGGTGCACCTTGTTATGGTGAAGTTTGACTAAAAACTAAGCAAGAAGGGTCTAGAATTAGACTTCTTGGTCTCCATGTTCGAATCAAATACCGAATGAAATAGGATAACCTAAGCCTTGGTTTCGTCCTCGATGGTTGGGGCCACTCGTGGGCTCGTAGGCGGACCTAAGTGAGGCTTTTGATATATGGATTGGTAGTCTAACTAAAACCAGGCCTTAGTGACGTCCCATATGAGTTATCACACATGCGATTTTGGCAATCCTTCGAAATCCGTGGACCCGATTTTGAGCAACTTCGCACCGTCGAATCCAACTATGTGACGAATGCTTCCAAACTCAAGTACATGACTCTTACCATCATTCCACACCTCTTCTCCAAAGATAGTGTGGGCAGAGTTGGCCCCAAATCTTGTTCATACGAATATTGATTACCGGGTGCGAACGTGATGTTAATGCAAACCGCCGATGCCAACCTTGTTCCAAAGGTGAGTAATCCGTGCCACTTTTTGGATCGCCAATTGTTTGAGGATGAATTTGTAAGCATTGATCCAGGCTAGGGACGTCCTTGTATCCTTCTAAGAGATCTCCTCCAAAATATTCTTGAGTTGGATCGTTGATTTCACAAAATTGATGGTCTTCTCATAGAGTGCCCGCGAGGGGTCTCGGGTTCCCGGGACTTTGAAACTGTGTTTAGGAACTACTGAGATGATCACATCCAGTTCAACCATGAACCGTATACATTGGTAATACACAATTCCACAATGAACCACACATGGTGCACATTAGTACATTACATTACCATTATGCATTGTGCAGCTTCGTATATTTCACTTCCACGCTGCACTATACACCACGTATCTTGGAACGATGCACTTTTACTTTTCACGGTGCACCTTGTTATGGTGAAGTTTGACTAAAAACTAAGCAAGAAGGGTCTAGAATTAGACTTCTTGGTCTCCATGTTCGAATCAAATACCGAATGAAATAGGATAACCTAAGCCTTGGTTTCGTCCTTGATGGTTGGGGCCACTCGTGGGCTCGTAGGCGGACCTAAGTGAGGCTTTTGATATATGGATTGGTAGTCTAACTAAAAGCAGGCCTTAGTGACGTCCCATATGAGTTATCACACATGCGATTTTGGCAATCCTTCGAAATCCGTGGACCCGATTTTTAGCAACTTCGCACCGTCGAATCCAACTATGTGACGAATGCTTCCAAACTCAAGTACATGACTCTTACCATCATTCCACACCTCTTCTCCAAAGATAGTGTGGGCAGAGTTGGCCCCAAATCTTGTTCATAAGAATATTGATTACTGGGTGCGAACGTGATGTTAATGCAAACTCGCCGATGCCAACCTTGTTCCAAAGCAGTGAGTAATCCGTGCCACTTTTTGATCGCCAATTGTTTGAGGATGAATTTGTAAGCATTGATCCATGCTAGGGACGTCCTTGTATCCTTCTAAGAGATCTCCTCCAAAATATTATTGAGTTGGATCGTTGATTTCACAAAATTGATGGTCTTCTCATAGAGTGCCCGCGAGGGGTCTCGGGTTCCTGGACTTTGAAACCGTGTTTAGGAACTACCGAGATGATCACATCCAGTTCAACCATGAACCGTATACATTGGTAATACACAATTCCACAATGAACCACACATGGTGCACATTAGTACATTACATTACCATTATGCATTGTGCACCTTCGTATATTTCACTTCCACGCCGCACTATACACCACGTATCTTGGAACGATGCACTTTTACTTTTCACGGTGCACCTTGTTATGGTGAAGTTTGACTAAAAACTAAGCAAGAAGGGTCTAGAATTAGACTTCTTGGTCTCCATGTTCGAATCAAATACCGAATGAAATAGGATAACCTAAGCCTTGGTTTCGTCCTTGATGGTTGGGGCCACTCGTGGGCTCGTAGGCGGACCTAAGTGAGGCTTTTGATATATGGATTGGTAGTCTAACTAAAACCAGGCCTTAGTGACGTCCCATATGAGTTATCACACATGCGATTTTGGCAATCCTTCGAAATCCGTGGACCCGATTTTGAGCAACTTCGCACCGTCGAATCCAACTATGTGACGAATGCTTCCAAACTCAAGTACATGACTCTTACCATCATTCCACACCTCTTCTCCAAAGATAGTGTGGGCAGAGTTGGCCCCAAATCTTGTTCATACGAATATTGATTACCGGGTGCGAACGTGATGTTAATGCAACTCGCCGATGCCAACCTTGTTCCAAATGGTGAGTAATCTGTGCCACTTTTTGGATCGCCAATTGTTTGAGGATGAATTTGTAAGCATTGATCCAGACTAGGGACGTCCTTGTATCCTTCTAAGAGATCTCCTCCAAAATATTCTTGAGTTGGATCGTTGATTTCACAAAATTGATGGTCTTCTCATAGAGTGCCCGCGAGGGGTCTCGGGTTCCCGGGACTTTGAAACTGTGTTTAGGAACTACTGAGATGATCTCATCCAGTTCAACCATGAACCCTATACATTGGTAATACACAATTCCATAGTGAACCACACATGGTGCACATTAGTACATTACATTACCATTATGCATTGTGCAGCTTCGTATATTTCACTTCCACGCTGCACTATACACCATGCATCTTGGAACGATGCACTTTTACTTTTCACGGTGCACCTTGTTATGGTGAAGTTCGACTAAAAACTAAGCAAGAAAGGTCTAGAATTAGACTTCTTGGTCTCCATGTTCGAATCAAATACTGAATGAAATAGGATAACCTAAGCCTTGGTTTCGTCCTTGATGGTTGGGGCCACTCGTGGGCTCGTAGGCGGACCTAAGTGAGGCTTTTGATATATGGATTGGTAGTCTAACTAAAAGCAGGCCTTAGTGACGTCCCATATGAGTTATCACACATGCGATTTTGGCAATCCTTCGAAATCCGTGGACCCGATTTTTAGCAACTTCGCACCGTCGAATCCAACTATGTGACGAATGCTTCCAAACTCAAGTACATGACTCTTACCATCATTCCACACCTCTTCTCCAAAGATAGTGTGGGCAGAGTTGGCCCCAAATCTTGTTCATAAGAATATTGATTACTGGGTGCGAACGTGATGTTAATGCAACTCGCCGATGCCAACCTTGTTCCAAAGGTGAGTAATCCGTGCCACTTTTTGATCGCCAATTGTTTGAGGATGAATTTGTAAGCATTGATCCAGGCTAGGGACGTCCTTGTATCCTTCTAAGAGATCTCCTCCAAAATATTCTTGAGTTGGATCGTTGATTTCACAAAATTGATGGTCTTCTCATAGAGTGCCCGCGAGGGGTCTCGGTTCCCGGGACTTTGAAACCGTGTTTAGGAACTACCGAGATGATCACATCCAGCTCAACCATGAACCGTATACATTGGTAATACACAATTCCACAATGAACCACACATGGTGCACATTAGTACATTACATTACCATTATGCATTGTGCAGCCTTCGTATATTTCACTTCCACGCCGCACTATACACCACGTATCTTGGAACGATGCACTTTTACTTTTCACGGTGCACCTTGTTATGGTGAAGTTCGACTAAAAACTAAGCAAGAAGGGTCTAGAATTAGACTTCTTGGTCTCCATGTTCGAATCAAATACCGAATGAAATAGGATAACCTAAGCCTTGGTTTCGTCCTTGATGGTTGGGGCCACTCGTGGGCTCGTAGGCGGACCTAAGTGAGGCTTTTGATATATGGATTGGTAGTCTAACTAAAACCAGGCCTTAGTGACGTCCCATATGAGTTATCACACATGCGATTTTGGCAATCCTTCGAAATCCGTGGACCCGATTTTTAGCAACTTCGCACCGTCGAATCCAACTATGTGACGAATGCTTCCAAACTCAAGTACATGACTCTTACCATCATTCCACACCTCTTCTCCAAAGATAGTGTGGGCAGAGTTGGCCCCAAATCTTGTTCATACGAATATTGATTACCGGGTGCGAACGTGATGTTAATGCAAACCGCCGATGCCAACCTTGTTCCAAAGGGTGAGTAATCCGTGCCACTTTTTGGATCGCCAATTGTTTGAGGATGAATTTGTAAGCATTGATCCAGGCTAGGGACGTCCTTGTATCCTTCTAAGAGATCTCCTCCAAAATATTCTTGAGTTGGATCGTTGATTTCACAAAATTGATGGTCTTCTCATAGAGTGCCCGCGAGGGGTCTCGGGTTCCCGGACTTTGAAACCGTGTTTAGGAACTACCGAGATGATCACATCCAGCTCAACCATGAACCGTATACATTGGTAATACACAATTCCACAATGAACCACACATGGTGCACATTAGTACATTACATTACCATTATGCATTGTGCAGCCTTCGTATATTTCACTTCCACGCCGCACTATACACCACGTATCTTGGAACGATGCACTTTTACTTTTCACGGTGCACCTTGTTATGGTGAAGTTCGACTAAAAACTAAGCAAGAAGGGTCTAGAATTAGACTTCTTGGTCTCCATGTTCGAATCAAATACCGAATGAAATAGGATAACCTAAGCCTTGGTTTCGTCCTCGATGGTTGGGGCCACTCGTGGGCTCGTAGGCGGACCTAAGTGAGGCTTTTGATATATGGATTGGTAGTCTAACTAAAACCAGGCCTTAGTGACGTCCCATATGAGTTATCACACATGCGATTTTGGCAATCCTTCGAAATCCGTGGACCCGATTTTGAGCAACTTCGCACCGTCGAATCCAACTATGTGACGAATGCTTCCAAACTCAAGTACATGACTCTTACCATCATTCCACACCTCTTCTCCAAAGATAGTGTGGGCAGAGTTGGCCCCAAATCTTGTTCATACGAATATTGATTACCGGGTGCGAACGTGATGTTAATGCACTCGCCGATGCCAACCTTGTTCCAAGTGGTGAGTAATCCGTGCCACTTTTTGGATCGCCAATTGTTTGAGGATGAATTTGTAAGCATTGATCCAGGCTAGGGACGTCCTTGTATCCTTCTAAGAGATCTCCTCCAAAATATTCTTGAGTTGGATCGTTGATTTCACAAAATTGATGGTCTTCTCATAGAGTGCCCGCGAGGGGTCTCGGGTTCCCGGGACTTTGAAACTGTGTTTAGGAACTACTGAGATGATCTCATCCAGTTCAACCATGAACCCTATACATTGGTAATACACAATTCCACAATGAACCACACATGGTGCACATTAGTACATTACATTACCATTATGCATTGTGCACCTTCGTATATTTCACTTCCACGCTGCACTATACACCATGCATCTTGGAACGATGCACTTTTACTTTTCACGGTGCACCTTGTTATGGTGAAGTTCGACTAAAAACTAAGCAAGAAAGGTCTAGAATTAGACTTCTTGGTCTCCATGTTCGAATCAAATACTGAATGAAATAGGATAACCTAAGCCTTGGTTTCGTCCTTGATGGTTGGGGCCACTCGTGGGCTCGTAGGCGGACCTAAGTGAGGCTTTTGATATATGGATTGGTAGTCTGACTAAAACCAGGCCTTAGTGACGTCCCATATGAGTTATCACACATGCGATTTTGGCAATCCTTCGAAATCCGTGGACCCGATTTTTAGCAACTTCGCACCGTCGAATCCAACTATGTGACGAATGCTTCCAAACTCAAGTACATGACTCTTACCATCATTCCACACCTCTTCTCCAAAGATAGTGTGGGCAGAGTTGGCCCCAAATCTTGTTCATACGAATATTGATTACAGGGTGCGAACGTGATGTTAATGCAGCTGCCGATGCCAACCTTGTTCCAGTGGTGAGTAATCTGTGCCACTTTTTGGATCGCCAATTGTTTGAGGATGAATTTGTAAGCATTGATCCAGGCTAGGGACGTCCTTGTATCCTTCTAAGAGATCTCCTCCAAAATATTCTTGAGTTGGATCGTTGATTTCACAAAATTGATGGTCTTCTCATAGAGTGCCCGCGAGGGGTCTCGGGTTCCCGGGACTTTGAAACTGTGTTTAGGAACTACTGAGATGATCTCATCCAGCTCAACCATGAACCGTATACATTGGTAATACACAATTCCACAATGAACCACACATGGTGCACATTAGTACATTACATTACCATTATGCATTGTGCACTTCGTATATTTCACTTCCACGCCGCACTATACACCATGTATCTTGGAACGATGCACTTTTACTTTTCACGGTGCACCTTGTTATGGTGAAGTTTGACTAAAAACTAAGCAAGAAGGGTCTAGAATTAGACTTCTTGGTCTCCATGTTCGAATCAAATACCGAATGAAATAGGATAACCTAAGCCTTGGTTTCGTCCTTGATGGTTGGGGCCACTCGTGGGCTCGTAGGCGGACCTAAGTGAGGCTTTTGATATATGGATTGGTAGTCTAACTAAAACCAGGCCTTAGTGACGTCCCATATGAGTTATCACACATGCGATTTTGGCAATCCTTCGAAATCCGTGGACCCGATTTTTAGCAACTTCGCACCGTCGAATCCAACTATGTGACGAATGCTTCCAAACTCAAGTACATGACTCTTACCATCATTCCACACCTCTTCTCCAAAGATAGTGTGGGCAGAGTTGGCCCCAAATCTTGTTCATACGAATATTGATTACCGGGTGCGAACGTGATGTTAATGCAAATGCCGATGCCAACCTTGTTCCAAAGGTGAGTAATCCGTGCCACTTTTTGATCGCCAATTGTTTGAGGATGAATTTGTAAGCATTGATCCAGACTAGGGACGTCCTTGTATCCTTCTAAGAGATCTCCTCCAAAATATTCTTGAGTTGGATCGTTGATTTCACAAAATTGATGGTCTTCTCATAGAGTGCCCGCGAGGGGTCTCGGGTTCCCGGGACTTTGAAACCGTGTTTAGAACTACCGAGATGATCACATCCAGCTCAACCATGAACCGTATACATTGGTAATACACAATTCCACAATGAACCACACATGGTGCACATTAGTACATTACATTACCATTATGCATTGTGCACCTTCGTATATTTCACTTCCACGCCGCACTATACACCACGTATCTTGGAACGATGCACTTTTACTTTTCACGGTGCACCTTGTTATGGTGAAGTTCGACTAAAAACTAAGCAAGAAGGGTCTAGAATTAGACTTCTTGGTCTCCATGTTCGAATCAAATACCGAATGAAATAGGATAACCTAAGCCTTGGTTTCGTCCTTGATGGTTGGGGCCACTCGTGGGCTCGTAGGCGGACCTAAGTGAGGCTTTTGATATATGGATTGGTAGTCTAACTAAAACCAGGCCTTAGTGACGTCCCATATGAGTTATCACACATGCGATTTTGGCAATCCTTCGAAATCCGTGGACCCGATTTTGAGCAACTTCGCACCGTCGAATCCAACTATGTGACGAATGCTTCCAAACTCAAGTACATGACTCTTACCATCATTCCACACCTCTTCTCCAAAGATAGTGTGGGCAGAGTTGGCCCCAAATCTTGTTCATACGAATATTGATTACTGGGTGCGAACGTGATGTTAATGCAGCTGCCGATGCCAACCTTGTTCCAGTGGTGAGTAATCTGTGCCACTTTTTGGTCGCCAATTGTTTGAGGATGAATTTGTAAGCATTGATCCAGGCTAGGGACGTCCTTGTATCCTTCTAAGAGATCTCCTCCAAAATATTCTTGAGTTGGATCGTTGATTTCACAAAATTGATGGTCTTCTCATAGAGTGCCCGCGAGGGGTCTCGGTTCCTCGGACTTTGAAACCGTGTTTAGGAACTACCGAGATGATCTCATCCAGCTCAACCATGAACCCTATACATTGGTAATACACAATTCCATAGTGAACCACACATGGTGCACATTAGTACATTACATTACCATTATGCATTGTGCGCCTTCGTATATTTCACTTCCACGCCGCACTATACACCATGCATCTTGGAACGATGCACTTTTACTTTTCACTGTGCACCTTGTTATGGTGAAGTTCGACTAAAAACTAAGCAAGAAAGGTCTAGAATTAGACTTCTTGGTCTCCATGTTCGAATCAAATACCGAATGAAATAGGATAACCTAAGCCTTGGTTTCGTCCTCGATGGTTGGGGCCACTCCGTGGGCTCGTAGGCGGACCTAAGTGAGGCTTTTGATATATGGATTGGTAGTCTAACTAAAAGCAGGCCTTAGTGACGTCCCATATGAGTTATCACACATGCGATTTTGGCAATCCTTCGAAATCCGTGGACCCGATTTTTAGCAACTTCGCACCGTCGAATCCAACTATGTGACGAATGCTTCCAAACTCAAGTACATGACTCTTACCATCATTCCACACCTCTTCTCCAAAGATAGTGTGGGCAGAGTTGGCCCCAAATCTTGTTCATAAGAATATTGATTACTGGGTGCGAACGTGATGTTAATGCAGCTGCCGATGCCAACCTTGTTCCAGTGGTGAGTAATCTGTGCCACTTTTTGGATCGCCAATTGTTTGAGGATGAATTTGTAAGCATTGATCCAGGCTAGGGACGTCCTTGTATCCTTCTAAGAGATCTCCTCCAAAATATTATTGAGTTGGATCGTTGATTTCACAAAATTGATGGTCTTCTCATAGAGTGCCCGCGAGGGGTCTCGGGTTCCCGGGACTTTGAAACTGTGTTTAGGAACCACCGAGATGATCACATCCAAGCTCAACCATGAACCGTATACATTGGTAATACACAATTCCACAATGAACCACACATGGTGCACATTAGTACATTACATTACCATTATGCATTGTGCGGTACGTATATTTCACTTCCACGCCGCACTATACACCACGTATCTTGGAACGATGCACTTTTACTTTTCACGCGTGCACCTTGTTATGGTGAAGTTCGACTAAAAACTAAGCAAGAAGGGTCTAGAATTAGACTTCTTGGTCTCCATGTTCGAATCAAATACCGAATGAAATAGGATAACCTAAGCCTTGGTTTCGTCCTTGATGGTTGGGGCCACTCGTGGGCTCATAGGCGGACCTAAGTGAGGCTTTTGATATATGGATTGGTAGTCTAACTAAAACCAGGCCTTAGTGACGTCCCATATGAGTTATCACACATGCGATTTTGGCAATCCTTCGAAATCCGTGGACCCGATTTTGAGCAACTTCGCACCGTCGAATCCAACTATGTGACGAATGCTTCCAAACTCAAGTACATGACTCTTACCATCATTCCACACCTCTTCTCCAAAGATAGTGTGGGCAGAGTTGGCCCCAAATCTTGTTCATACGAATATTGATTACCGGGTGCGAACGTGATGTTAATGCAAACCGCCATGCCAACCTTGTTCCAGTGGTGAGTAATCTGTGCCACTTTTTGGATCGCCAATTGTTTGAGGATGAATTTGTAAGCATTGATCCAGGCTAGGGACGTCCTTGTATCCTTCTAAGAGATCTCCTCCAAAATATTCTTGAGTTGGATCGTTGATTTCACAAAATTGATGGTCTTCTCATAGAGTGCCCGCGAGGGGTCTCGGGTTCCCGGACTTTGAAACCGTGTTTAGTAACCACCGAGATGATCTCATCCAGCTTCAACCATGAACCGTATACATTGGTAATACACAATTCCATAGTGAACCACACATGGTGCACATTAGTACATTACATTACCATTATGCATTGTGCGCCTTCGTATATTTCACTTCCACGCCGCACTATACACCATGCATCTTGGAACGATGCACTTTTACTTTTCACGCGTGCACCTTGTTATGGTGAAGTTCGACTAAAAACTAAGCAAGAAAGGTCTAGAATTAGACTTCTTGGTCTCCATGTTCGAATCAAATACCGAATGAAATAGGATAACCTAAGCCTCGGTTTCGTCCTTGATGGTTGGGCCACTTCGTGGGCTCGTAGGCGGACCTAAGTGAGGCTTTTTATATATGGATTGGTAGTCTAACTAAAAGCGAGGCCTTAGTGACGTCCCATATGAGTTATCACACATGCGATTTTGGCAATCCTTCGAAATCCGTGGACCCGATTTTTAGCAACTTCGCACCGTCGAATCCAACTATGTGACGAATGCTTCCAAACTCA